>JAGFPH010000149.1:47031-66169 GCA_018207615.1 Philaenus spumarius
ATCGAGACACCATTTCAAACATTGCTATCGAGACACCATTTCAAACAATGTCCAAACTGTACACGTTTTCACAAGTTTACCAACATATTAAAATAGAGAATTACAGAGAAGTGAAAAAGGTTAAGTCTAAAACTTTTCAAAAGCCAATGTTGGTCGAGTTTGATATCAAATTTAAGAGCTCTCAAAACTGAAAAATATTCGGATTTCAACTTTGGTTTAATCAACAAACCAATTTAAAATGGCGGCAAAAACTGGTAATTTAGATCTTATTGCTCCTATTTTTGTAAAAAATAAAGCCCATAAAAAACTAGATAAGTTTACTTTAATGTTATATTCTTGAAAAATATAAATTTAAAATCAGTAAATAATTAATTAGTCATTGACATGAGAAGGTTTAAAACCAAAAATAAGAAACTTTGTAAAAAAAAATTAACCGTAAGCCAACATCCAGAATATTATTTACTTTGAATCTTCCTTACAAGTAACTATTATTGTTCTCATAATATTTTTATTTCTCATAATTTTAGAAGAATTTACTAAAAACATAATATAAAAATAAAGGTTCTAACTTGATTTCTTTGCACACTAAAAGTACTGAATGCGTGTTTTGTTTACGCGGAATTCGTGTAATGCTTACTTATTTTATGCTTTCACAATCTGTTAACAATATGATACATTTAATTTGGGGTATATGTATTTAGTAAATTTAGGTGATGTTTTCACTTTGTGTTAATAATATGATATATTTAGCTTGGAATATTCTTAAACAAATCTACTAAAACACTTTCTAACAACCCAAAAATTATTAAAAAATTTTATGACACAAATAAGTCTCTTTAAGACCAAAAAACTAAAATATTTTATAGAAGTATAAAAATGCATAAAATTTCGACGAATATCAAAATATTGTAATTATTATAGAAGAATGAATATACAGAATTTGGGACAATGCATGGTCAATACGACACAAGATGTTACCGTATAAACAAGTACAAGATGAAAGAGCACGTTTTATTTTGTAAAGTCAAGTTTTGTAGCAACATTTAAACATTTATGCAACATTTAAAGAGTGGTTGAACTGGCTCCAGCCTTTAAATTTGTTATTTATTAGTATTACTAAACTCTTTTTTCGTAAATATTTTTTGTAATTTATAACAACCATGTTTTTAAATATTAGTTCTCGGAAGCTACTGAACAATTTACAATGGAACCTATAATCATGTGATACTTTCTTCTAAATATCTTGATGAAACAAACTCTTTTTATGTTTCTGAGGCACATTAACCAAATAAATACCATTAAAAGATAAATTTATCTGACATTATTTAAATAGAGAAGAAAAAAATTACACTCTCTTACATTTAACTTATTTGAATTCCTTTTGGAAATCTCTTGGGAAAAATTAATCTCCTTAACCTGAAATTATATAAACATTTTCAATATCAAGAACCCTTTTCTTTTGCTTCAGTTCAAACCATATTTAGTATATATTATAGTAGTAGTGTAATTATAGTATACACAAGATAGTACATTATTTAAGATGGCGAAGTAGATTTTTTGCAAATTATTTAACAGATAAAATTACACTTTTTGATAACTTTAAAGTCGGCTGAAGAGTAAATTTCCAATTTCTTAATTTTTTTGGCAATGATAAAATTTAATCATTTGTGCAATTAGTATTCATGGTAGATAATTTGTTGAAAATTGGGTAAAGAATATGCAGGCTAAAGCAAAAACCGATTAAAATCTGCCATCATTTTGTTTCGAATGGGCCGAATTCAGCCCTCAATAAATACGAATTTATTAACCAGAATTGTTAAGGAAGTTACAAAGTGACCAATAATATATACCACTGACCTAATGTCTTGAAATTTATATAACCTACTATTTGATTAAATTACGTTCAAAATTCTTAAACATTTAAGAACTTAACATTTTGCGTTTAGTGTATGTTAATTTTTCCGCTGTTAATAACGTACGGTCGAAAAATTCCTTAAACCACTATAAGTAGCCCATTTTTTTCACAAAGTTATTTTAGTGAGCTTCCATGTTTTTCTATCGTCGTAGTTTCATAAAGATAATTTTTCAATCAAAGAGTGGATTTAAAAAATAATAACTTTTATATTGTAATAATTCCTACTGATAGAACATGGATAGACATAACAATCTACAAGTTAGAAAGACATCATGAGAAGTGGCTGAAGATTGTACTAGTATTAATTAAGTTTTTCTATTATTAACTTTTCTCATTCTTCTACAATCAAAGCTGAAAAGGTTGTTTGAAAAAGGATTCAGCCCTGACACTAGTGAAAATCTGTAATAATAATGGAGATATCAACCTAATTTTTTTACACTCTAGTCTTACCTTCATTACACAATAGCTATTTTGAAGTTTTGGAAATTTTTTTACATATGTAATAATTTCGATATATATATATTAGTCATCTTTTGCGGTGCATTTTAAAAATTGATATATCACAAAAAGTTGATGTCCAATTTTGATGATTTTTGTGCCAAAATGTAGCTCAATATTGCCTCTAATAATGCATGTATTTTCATAGTTGTAAGTATACAGAAACTTATTTTTAAAAACCTTCATTTTGGGTTTCGGAAAAAATACTTTTGAAAGTAAATATTTGACAAATCTAACGAAAATTCATGAAGTTTTAGCTACTAGTCTTGTAATGATCCACAGCAAAATTCACTATTCTAAGTGTTATGGTTCTCACAGAATATCGCCAAACGTATCAGAAAACAAGACAATTCTCAACTTGCGGTAAATGGAGGTCAAAGATTTTACAATAAAACAAACTCTTTATTTTCAGCAAAGCACATTATTTCAACCTACTTTATTAACAATGCCTATCATTTATGCATTGTATATACAGAAAATATCTATATTTAGTAAAATGGAACTGATATAAATTGTTTGAATGATTTATGAAATATATACTGTCTGTAAAATAACCGGTAACCGGCCCTTATTTCTTTTAACCACTGGCAGTAAGTTAGGCCTTCTCTTTCATTTCTTCTTCTTCTAGTATGGCTACTTTCTTTTTCTTTTGATATTTTTTAAATGTTACTTCTTTTCTTTGTTGGTGGTGCTCAACAGTCAGCGCCAAATTTCTTGGCAATTTCGTAGTGCTACTTTCGGGACTGCAAGAAAGACCACAGGCCTGCTGAGTTTTACCTATTGTTTTTATATAAGCAGTGTTATAAAAAGTACAAATCAGATAAGGAATACTTGAGGTCTCCCAGTACAACTCATGCGGCCTAAGTAATGGGAACAAAAACAATTTTTAACAGTTGACAAGTGCCGTCTAGGCACAATTATTTGAGCCAGGCCAAATTATGTTTTTATGTTTGTGATGTATACGTGAACAATGGACTAGTATTAGTGTTATTGGCTGACCTGATAATGCTGCCTGTGGCAGCGAAACATGTAGCAATTACTCCAAAAACAAGAACTACTATTGACTAAAATTAAGGTATGTTGATTAATAGTTTAGGCCTATGTTATAAATTAGTAGCAAAAGGTTGAAAGAAAAATAGATCAAATTACTAAAAAATAACAATTAAAGTAGTGTTGATGGTGTCTGATTTTATAACTAACTAGACTATTTCATATTATAGAATATTCATTTCTAAATGGCGCATATATATAGCATCCGTCATCCACAATGCAGGCTAAAAGAAAATATAACATTATGTGGTCCTTTGATTTGTTTTCCCATCTCTGCCGCTTTCGCATTCCATTCGCCTATTTTACATTCCTAACATCATTTATCATTTCCTCAATAAAAAAACTCTCTACAAGCAAAGCTAAATATTGTAAGCCCATAGATGACCCACCCTCTTCTCCTCTTACGTCACCATCAAGTCCTACAGCTAGTTGCCATGGCAACTGCAGTAGTGACGTCATTCATCCATGGCAGTCACACCCAACATGAGGCAATTAATAAACAAGAATACATTGTGTAAACATGGAATACATTAATATTCGCCGATACCGATTCCAGGTTCATGTATTCTTTATTGGACTAAACTCAAAAGTTTGGAGCGTGTTTAATTATTTTGTGTCGGCTTTATCGATTTTGTGTTAGCTCCTACTGGCAGTGTAAAAACAAATGTAACAAACCTGCTTTTGCCTAGTACTACATTCAACCAAATATTATATGCCAGTGTTTTTATTAACACTAGCTACATACAAGTGCTTCGCCAAGGGGATATTTTTATATTTTGCATTACAATGTTACATAATTGTAATATTTTTCTCTCGTTTTCTTTCATCTTCTATTTCACGAAAGTGAATTATTACATGTAGGCTATTTTCAATTAGATTACTGTTGATCGATTGCTATGCGGATCACTATATGTGTCCTATTTAGGCTTACTTAAATGATCAGCTTTGAAACAGTAAACGTAAAAGCAACGATTTTTGCCAGTTTGAGGTACATTTCTCGTCTATGAGTATATTTTATCTAATATTGTCTACGAACAATATTTGACAACTTTGTTTCTTGGTTTGTTACTTTTTGTATGTATCTTGTAAGAAATAAATGTAGGCCTACCACATTTCAGCTCTCTAGCTTGGGAAAGAATAACAATTAATATTTATTGTTTTTAAGGTTTGTTATTACATTTTCACCCCTTAGCAGCACGTAACTTAATGTAATGTGTTTATATGTATCTTATAAAAAATAAATATGCAAAATATCTGCTCTCTAGCTTTAAGGAAAGTATAAAAAACAATATTTATTTGTTGTTATCACATTTTTACCCCTAACCAGCACGAAACAATATGTAAAATTGGTTTAACTTTTAAAATGTATCTTGTAAAAGAATTGTACAAAATTTCAGTTTTTTAGCTTGAAAGTATAACAAACAATATTTATTATTTTAGGGGATGTTTCAACCCTTAAGGGCCAAATATTTAAAATCCTTTATTATTGCGCCTTTAGCTCGATATTGAGTATAAGATGCATTGTTGTTGCTTTGGTAATACTTAGATTGCAAGCCGCAACAATGGTCCAAATCCCAAACGCATAATTTACTCAAGCCTTGGTAGTTTAAGTGGTTAGTTCGGTATATTGAGTATACGATTTATTGTTGGTAATACTGAGTTTGCAAGCCAAAAACTCCTTTCACAAATGCATAATTTACTCAAGCCTTGGTTGTTTAGTTGGTTAGTTCGGTATATTACGTTTACGAGGCATTGTTGATGCTTTCATAATACTGAGTTTGCAAGCCGAAACATCCGTTTACTGGTCCCAATTATAAACTATTTACATATGGGTAATTATCTTTATAAGGTCCCATTAAAATTACACTAAATTTTAATAAACTTGGTGTCTACCCAAAATGGCTTTCTACAATTCATCTTTAAAATTAATAATATAATTCCAATCAAACTCAAAAATACATTTCTGTGGTAAATTTAATAGAGATATTATCACTTATATATATATATATATTTGGCGCTATAAATTATGAACCTAACTATAATAAATAAAACACAATTTTGTATTTAATAGTACAAAAGGTGTGAGTATAAAAACTACATAAATTATTTAAAACTTATAAACACGAAATCGTACCTAACTTATTCAAAAGATTTGAACACATCAATGTACCTACTATAAAAAAGATATGAACACAAAAATGTACCTACTGCAGACAAGATATGAACATATCAATGTACTTACTATAGAAAAAATATGAACACAACAATTAACCTACTATAGAAAAGACATGAACGTAACAATGTATCTTCTTTAGAAAGATATGAACACAAAACGTACCTAATTATGCAATATATATGAACACAAAAACGAACCTATTAAAAAGATACTTGTATGATGCCGAAAACGTACCTAACTTATACAAAAGTTATGAACACAACAATATACCTACTATACAAAAGATATGATCACAACAATACTATACAAAAGATATTAACACAACAATTTACCTACTATACAAAAAATAAGAACGCAAAATGTACCTAATATACAAAAGATATGAACACAACAATGTACCTGCTATAGAAAATATATGAACACAACAATGTACCTACTATAGAAAAGATATTAACACAATAATGTACCTACTATAGAACACAAAAATGTACCTACTATGGAAAATCTGTGAACACAACAATGTACCGACTTTAGAAAAGATATGAACACAACAATGGGTTTGCATACACTCTTATGAACTCAAAAAAATTACCTATCTTATTCCAAATATATATAAAAAAAGATTCAAAATATATGATGCCTAAAACATACCTGATTTGTTCCAAAGATATGAAACCAACAATGTACCTACTATAGAAAAGATATGAACACAATAATGTATCTACTATAGAAAAGATATGAACTCAAAAATTACCTAGATCTTATTCCAAATATATAAACACAAAAAGGATTCAAAAGAAATGATGCCTAAAACATACCTGACTTATTCCAAAGATATAAAACCAACAATGTACCTACTATAGAAAAGATATGAACACAATAATGTATCTACTATAGAAATGATATGAACACAATAATGTATCTACTATAGGATAGATATGAACTCAAAAATTACCTCTCTTATTCAAAATATATAAAAACAAAAAAGAACCTGTTCAAAAGATATGATAACGTAACTAATCTATTCAATAGATATGATCACACATATTTACCTAACCTTTTCAAAAGATATGATCTTAAAAACGTAACTAATCTATTCAGTAAATATGATCACAAATATTTACCTAACCTTTTTAAAAGATATGATCTTAAAATCGTACCTGATCTATTCTAAAGGTATGAACTATAACGGTTGGGCCCCACGCTGCAGAGCCAATTCTACAACTTTTACCTATTTTTTGTACAGCAACTGCTGCAGAATACCACCTACTGGAAGTATTTGGCAATCTCTCTTATGAGGCCTGGGGGAACCAACTTTGTGTCGAATACTCAGTTTTATAAATATTCTGACTTAAAAAAAACTTTAACTTTATACTTCCAGTGAATTTAAATTTAATCAAGCTTAGCGAGAACACAAGCATTTAATTTTAATGATCGTTGCTCTCTAAGTAGTGAACACACTGAAACTAACCTTGTAAAATGCTTATTTATTTTGTGCTTGTGATATTTTTATAATGTATCACAGTGGTAATTCTTAAACTACAATGCATAAAATAATGGGATATTTGAATAATAGGTAATTTTACCAAATAAAAGATTTTTATATTGAAAAATTAAAATTAATAATTTATTTAACTTCTTCAAAAACATCAAATAAAATATTCTCTGATTGGAACCTTTCCAACAAGTACACAATATCAATTAAAATTGTTTATAATATTTCTTAATATTATAAGGCAGAACAAATTATTTATTTTAATATACTTTATTCCTATACTTCAATCAAACGTTTATTAAGCAGTTATGTTTTTATATTTAATTTTACTGAATTTAAATTGACTTTAAAACTTCATGAATTTATTTATAATTATTTAACAATTTTAATTTAATCTAACATCCTAAATAACCCAGTATACTAAATACATTGCATGAATTTACTTCAGGAAAAGTTTAACAGGGACTAACGTATTCACGCTTCCTACCGACCTTTTAACTACTGTCTTGCCGTCTCGACGCTAGTGATGACGCCAGTGGTTGATTCCCTATGTCGGGTTACAGGTGAATTGCGTGCTGTTTCTGTTGTCGTGTTGTTGAAGGTGTTGTCCTGTTGGGTAAAGTTGTCGGATGCTGGATGTTTTCTTAAAGTTGGTTATGGTGATTTGCTATCGTCTGAAGTTCTGGGTTCGGTATTCCCTCAAAGTTACGATCGCATGTCAGTGAAGTTCGCCTGTTGATATCCTGGAGTTCAGTCCTGATGTTCGTTTAACTACTTCATTCAGTAACTACAGTCTTGACTAATAGTACTAAGTTCTGTAGATTTCTTCCAGAATGTCCCAAAAAACCAATCAACTTTGTTGTAACTAAGTTGCCACTGATTTACTGTAATTTAACGAAGTAATTATGCTGACATTCTAATCGTCCGGTTCTAATATCTCTGCGTCACACTTGTAAATTATTTAAGTTTTACGAAGAAAATACTAAGTCATGTTACTTGATTTAAGTATTTTATAAAAACAAGCGTCGGAGTGACGTGACTACTGTCAACTGAAAAATCAAAGAAGCCCCCGGTTCTCCCGGGTTAGAGTATTTATAGAGCCGTTTGCAACTAGATTCGTTGCCAACTTTACTTTCCTTACACTATGTTTTTTTCTTATTGGAAATCCCTTTTTTCCAGAAATTTTCACTTCTACTTTTTATTCCTAATTATCTAGTAATTTTCCCTGCTATCTCCCAATTTTGTTTTATCTTTGTTTTAATTAAATTCATATTTTTTTATTGAATATAATTACTTCTGAAATTGGTAGACCTGTCTTCACGCTTCCTATTAGCTCGTGCAACCCGGTGATTCGTTATCTTGCTTCGGCTAATTTCATCATTGTTCTTTTCTTTTCGCTTGTAACTTTTCGCAGATTCATCCGATTTCCTCACTCGTGAACTATTTGGATTACGTTCGACGTCTTCTTTCTTCTCAAACTTGACTCAAGGTCGCGCGATGTCAGGTTCGCGAGCTTTTTTCCCGCGACCACTCTCGGCAAAGTATCTAGATTTTCGTTTCCACAATTTTCCTTTTCACAGGTTATAGTTTATGATGGTTTTACTCACTAGCCGCAGTTTCACTTTATTCTGTTTTGTTTTTCTTCTGGTTTGGGCGTTTAACGATTTTTCACTTGTTTGGGGCTCATGAATTTCCCGGAATTTATTTTATATACTGGATTTTTATTACATAGATATGTAATAACTAGTGTAATATTAGTTAACTAATTAGATAACTAACTAAATAATTAGTTATTACCCTTTTTTATTTTTATTACTGCTTACAAATTTTATTTAACTTTTTACTTTACCTTAAAGGAGTGAAATTTATCACCCTTTTAAATTAATTAAATTTCAAAATTTTACTTAATTTTCTTCATTCTTTATAACTTCTTTGAGTAATATTTAAAAAAACTTTACTCCTTGTATACTTTAATAAATTTCAAACTTTTTTATTTTCGCTACTTTCTACATTTTTCAAACTTCGTTATTTCACTACACCACATTTATTCTAGGCCTACTCTTGTAAAGCCTAAAACCCTTTTATTTTTTAAATTAGAGGAATTTTAAAATTGACCCGAAACTTTACATGTTAATAACTTTAATATTACATCATTTTTTGATTAGGTAATTTTACGGCAAACACATACGTGGTTAGCGTAATCCATTTCCCGAAAACAACCCGAATACAAACTATTCCCAGATTCTGGTTTCCCCTAGGAAATCATTATCTGTTTTCTAAGTTACTGTTCCATTTCGAACAAGTCAGAGTTCAACAGTTCATTCTAGCAGATATTAACGCTTCGCTCGAATTAACTTGTCAAGCGTGCCCTACATACAATGCTAACCCGCAGTAAGCCTAGATAAATCTAATTTTACAAAATTAATTATAAAACAGAAAATCCAGGAACCACAACGGATTTTTACCGTTGCAGAACATAAAAACGCACCTAACGTATTCAAACGATATGAACACAAAAACTTACCTTACATTTTTAACAGATATGAACTCTAAAACATACGTAACATTCAACATATATAAGCAGCCCTTTGACAAGTTGTTATTGTGTAATTATTGTTGTTATTGTTCTTATTTTGTGTTATTGTGTCTGTAGTGTGTGTAAATTAAAAGTTTCATTATGCGAATGCTCTTCTATATCTAGGCGTTGATAACCACCCAGGTTTTTCGCCTTAAAAAATCAACATATAAGTATAAAAACTGACCTAACCTATATTGTGTTCATTAAAATAAAAACACAAAACTTTAAACGATTTGAATGTAAATGTAAATATCACCACGTAAAGCAGCTAATAAAAAGTGTGTAAAAAGATTTGAAAGCCTAAGTTCTAACTATTTAACAAAAATGCAATTTGTATAAAAAACATTCCAAACTCGAAAAACAAAATGTATATCCATTCGAACAATTTGGTGATAAATACAAGAGTTAATTGAATCCAACATGGTTGACCTTATCAACGTGAATTGAGGCCACATAAACAAACTCTCGTATGCTGTTTATAATGACTTTAGGTTTCAATTTATCAGCTGATTGGAATCAAATATTACAATGTTTTCCATAACCTAACTGTATTGGTGTTCTATTTAACAATTTAAGTTTCCATTTTGTATTTATTAAAATTCCTAAGAAAATAAAATGTTGAACTTTTTATTTATTTAACTCGTACAGTTTTCGCTCCATAAATATAACAAACTATTGAAGATACCTGTCACCCCTCGTGCTCGCTGGCCAATGGCATAATTTAACTTAGGTAAAAACAAGAATAATTTACTATTACACACACGATGAAATATTAATCATGATTTAGTTTAATAATTTGTTAAGAGATTTTTAGGCAATGTAGTTTTGGTAAAAGTGACCAAGTTGTCGGTATCTAATCAAATATTTGTGTCTCAAATAGGTTAACCCTCCTAGACTTTTTCATAGTCCTAAATTAATACTTTTCTTTACATTTTGTAATTGGTCGGTATTCTTAAATGTTTCTACTAACAGCTCTTAATAAAATAGCAGTTGTTTTGAAATCTAAGACTATATTATTATTTTGTTAAATTGGTGGACTCAGTCCACAGTA
The DNA here is from genome assembly GCA_018207615.1 of Philaenus spumarius. Lineage (NCBI taxonomy): Eukaryota > Metazoa > Arthropoda > Insecta > Hemiptera > Aphrophoridae > Philaenus > Philaenus spumarius. Next base: position 57,795 of record JAGFPH010000149.1, read on the forward strand.
TTAGCAACTGAAACTAAATGAAATTCATTAAAATAAAATTGATTATTCAAGAATATAAAAAAAAATTTTCAGAACTGTGTAATGCACAGATAACTGTTATCGATATATTTTCGAAAATGTTGCTCTAAACCCAACCTCCTCTATTTCTAAAAGCCCTGCTTAGAAGGTTGATTAAGGAATGTACACAATAATTTACAGAGAAACTATAGTGGATCAACATTTTACGAAAACGAATTTGTGAAATTTGTTTCGAAGCCGCTCCTACTTACACTGGTATTCACACCAGATTTATAACGTATTCCATTCATGGTAATTGTTATTGGTTAGATAGTTAAGTACATGACATGATGCGTAGTTAACAATAGTGAATGGCAAAGTGAAACGAGAGGTAAAAAGCTAAAGAACATCGGAAATAAAAGACTATGTTATTATTATTATTTTTAGTTAAGAACAGCTGCATTTTAGAACTGAAAAATTTCGGGAGATTTATGCACCTAACACTTAACACTATTTTCTTGATGATTTAATTGACAATAGCTAAGTTTAAACCTATGGCAGTGCAAACCTTGTTAGTGAAACTGACAAATCCTGTTGCAAGTTCAACTAGTATTTTCAAAAACCTAAAATATTCTATATTTAAATTTTATTCCCATTCAACGAAAAAAACGGGGTGCATATTTCGAAACGATTTTTTTAAGCCTTTGTGGCTCTATCGTGAAAGGTAAATTTTAAAATGTTTCCCTTATTTTTCCCCACAACAATAATTTTTAGATTATTGATATTAGCTTTAAAAAATTACACCACACATTTGTTGTATTATTTTCTTTAAACATATTTTCAGTTTACATGTATATTAAACCTTTAATAATAATAATACTACTTTTTATTACAAATTTAAAATTCCGGATTACATTTACACCTCTTGACTCAGAAACTAAAATTATAGGTACTGAATTTAACTAAAGCCTAATTTGAAGTAACTAAAATAATAATAATAATATATAAATCAAATACTTTGTATAGGCTGACTAACTTGTGGAGGCCTACAGTTAATTAACTACATTTTGTCTCACTAAAAATAAATAATGTGTTACAAAAATATAATTTAAAAATTTTAAAGAGGAGTTTAGGAACAAGCACATGGACGTATTTGGTAATTTTTCATAACAGATAATAGTTAAAACCCATAATTCCATATCAAATGTTAAGTATATTCTGTGGATAAATTAGTTTATGCTGCTATACTTATATCACCATAAAAAGTATAAAAATTATACATGGATTTACCCTCCGACTTAAAAAACATAAAAAGAAAAAAGTGTAATGAAAACAAACAGTTTATTTTCTATGTCAAAATAAAAAATAATGTAAACTGTGAAGAAACACCTATAGGACAACTAAGCAAACGTGTCTGTTTAAAAAAAAAAAATGGAAAATACAACCAAATGAAAGTTATAATTACAGAGGAAAAATATATAGGATCCTCAACGAAAGTGTATGTTTTGATCATGTCATCACTAATGTTATTCTTAGAATAAAATTGACTTATTTTACTTTATTATTACTTTTTTCTCTCGCTATATTTTTATGAGTGTATGCAAACCCATATAGCATAATGTATACAATGTACAAGCCTTATCAAACAACATAAACAGATGGACTCAAGTAATTAGTTAACCATATGACTGTAAAATGTGTTTAATCAATGGTTGATGTAGACAAACACAAATCATATTAATTATTAAAACCTAATTCACACAGCACATATTACATCAGTCTTTAAACCAAACTATACATTATTGAATTACGCCATTGATGTATGAAATACTTCGAACCTCTGCAATGTTGGAGCACCAACCTATATAGAGTTAAATAAAACAACGTAATGTGCAGTCTGGGACAAACATAACCTTATGAATATGCAGTCAAACTTTTCTCATATTTTTACTACTTTTTAGATTAAAACGGAAATAGACTGTAAACAAGTCAACTAGCACAGGTTAGGATTAATATTGCATTAAATATTTATAAACGATTGAAAAATGTCAAAATTATTTCAGTTTGCTTAGCACTTCTCTGGTAAATTCGATTTCGAAGTTCACTTCATTTACTCCCATAACCTAACCAATAAAAAATGTATTTGCTCCTTGCGCTAAGAGACGAAATTATACAAAAATTATTTCTTAAAAAATTTGTTGATGATAGTTTGATTACCAACTCTCTTTGAAGAGATTTTATAACGTACCTTCTAAGGGAGTTATGATTTTTCACCCCGTGATGTTGGTGTCATCAAAAAAACAAATACATGTTTTAAGTACTACTCTTTGGGAAGTACAATTACTTGGGACGGATGCAATATTTTTCATTCTAAGGGATTTGGATTGAGCAATTTTTACATTTTTCAAGAAACTTTCCTCATTTGTACTCCCTTGGCCCGATTTCACCCATTAACTAACTCGGTTGAAATTTTCCATCGTTACATTTTATGTATCAGTCTGGAAATAGTCGTCTTGTCTATAAAACGAAAAAGTAGCAACTTTTGTGCGTTGAATTGTTTCAGATAATCAGCTGAAATAAATGGTAATTATTATCCTTCTTATATCTCCAAGTTATCATATCAACAGAAACCCGAGCATATTAGTTCTAAACATAACTTTAAATGGTTTCGCATAGATTCATTTTTGTTGAAAGCTGTTAGACTTAATCAGCTGTTATGTTTAGATCAGGGTTTGTTGTTTATTGTTTAATTTAACAGCTTTTTTTTGTAAGCTTATACAGTAACGTAAGATTTTAAAATGATTGCAATTTTATACCGTCATGTTACTCAAATGGGGAAAACAAGTTTAAATAATTATTCATTATGGATAAATTGCAAATGACTCAAAAGAAACATATATTAGAGCATCTGTTTGCATTAAGAACCCAACCTGCCTAAATTTTAGTTTGTTATACATATTTGCAGTGTAATACTGTTTACTATGTAAGTGTAAGTGTTTACAGTGTAAGTGTTTATCGCATGGTGTAACAAAGTGCATTTTTAAGTGACTGCAACATGACTGGTTCCTCAACCTCCTCAGACTTGTACTTTATTTGTAGAACTAGTTTAAAGTGGGTGATGTGTTGGTGAAAAAAGGGAATAGAAATTTTCCTGAAGACCAGCATTGCTAGGAAAATTAAAGTTCATGATTTTATAAATTGCGAGAAACAAGTGTCTGTTTACAGTGCTTGCCAAAAACCTCACATCAGTCACAAATTGATATCAGCATCTTTTCGTCAGGAAAGTTTGGGTACTGTGCCTGTGAAACTGGCATGAACTTCTACAGAACGTTTGATTTTCAACAGCGTTGTTTCCTTCGCGTAAAAGAGATTAACCAATTCATTGTATCTAAAAAAATTAGAAGATGTCGAAAAGGAATAATGTGATAACAGGAGTGAAAATCGATTCAATGAAAGGCACAATACTGAAGGCCACTGTATACGACTTGATGAATGGGTAATGAAAATTAAACAACGAATTGGGGAAGAAGAAATTGATTTAGTTGCACTTGATGCAGTACCATCTTTTTTGCCAAAGAAATGTGCACAAGGCGCCATCCAGTGGGTGTAAAAGAGGATTTCGACCAGCTTCTAATGTGCAACGGGCAATGGAACCTATATATTCATTCCTTGAAGAAAACTCTGAAGAATGTTATTTTTCGTTAGAAAAGCTGATACATTAAATTCCTGGAGACTATCGCCCTGACGTTCGGACCATTAAAACTCATCTATTTAACAAATACCAGGAAGTCATAGCTGGAACAGCCACCAAAGTAATATCATATATTTCAAAAATGTTGGGCACAAAATATTAACAAAATGTTACCTGTTATTGGTTGTTATGTGACTTATTTTGGTCAAGTTACACTTACACATTACACATGGACACTCCGTGTACCATCGAACACGCAACGACGTACACGGCCTACAATTGTCCGGCACAATTAAGTTATAAAAGTGTTGTAATTGTTGTGTGTTTCTGTGTTTTTTAAACGTGTGTTCTGTGTTTTATTTAATGTGTATTGTCTAAGTGTAACTTGACAATGGGATTACGGTCCCGAAACGCGTCGTAACATTCTATCGACCAAAGTAAGCCACATGACGGACCAATAACAGGTAATATTTAATATTATTATTATTATATTATCCTATATATTACTATTCAAAGTGACTACAAAACCAAGAATCATGCAACTAAAATCTGCTTGGTATGAGAAGAAGAAATTGGGCACTAAAAAAGAAAAAATGCTAGTAATTGAAGCTGCAGCTGAAAACTCATGTTAGGAGATATTCGAGCAAAACCATATTAAACAAATAAATATACACTTTCAGATAATTTCTCGGAATATTGATTCTAAGATGTCTTGAAATTCTCATCCTCAAAGGTATGCGCAGCAGACTGGATAAGTGGAAAAAAAATGTGTCGAACTGTCACGTGCCCTATTGCTATTGCTGCAGTTCGACCTCGATCGTTTTTATCCTCAGTTTTACTTGGAGTTGGTGTGTATTTGTACCACAAATTGGAATCAAAGCCCTCATTGAACTACTGTCAACTCTAGGTTTCTCATCCAGTTACAATGACGCCTTGGTCCTCTGACAACATCTGCAATCCTACATCCTGACAAACTGGAGATAGATGACAGTGCTTTTGTACAGTTCGTATTTGATAATGCCGATTTAATGTAAATACAGACACTTTTCATGCATATCACTATTGCTAAAAACCATTGTTTCACAGTAAAAAAACCCCAAATTCTATGTAAATTTCAAAATTTTGAAAATTTTCAAAATTTGCTCGAAATTTGAATGGCTGTAACTCAAAAATTATTTTATGTAAAAAATTTTATTTTCGTAAATATAAACACTTTCATGTAAAATACATGTAATTTGATGTGATTGAATGTAATTAATTGTACCCTTGTACAAAATTATTTGTACAACTTTAATTTTTCAATTATATTTTTTTACATTTTATATTATTTATTTCTTGGAAGTGTACCCAAAATTCAAACAGCTGTATCTCAGAAGCTATTCTTGGTAGAAACCCCATTTTGGTCACATATTTGTTACATTTCTCTACTTTAAAGTTAGTCATTATCAGTTTCGTAGAAAAACCCATGTTTCACAGTGAAAAAACGCAAACACTGTCAAAACACACTTTTTCGACATTTTTAAAATTTGCTCGAAATTTTAATGGCTGTAACTCAAAAAGTATTATCCTCAGGAAGATGATTTTCATTTTTAAATTGTGGCAAATTTACTAATCTTTAAAAAAAGGATTAATGATTTTTTTGTCAAACCAGTCCTTTATAATGAAAATATTTTGAATAAACTAGAACAAAGTCAAAAAGTTTAGGGTTCTTCGGTGCAGGTGGCGTGGGCGGCGAAGCGCCTAGATCAAAAACTTAGAATTTTAAATAGTGCCCCTATACATAAAATATACCAAAAAAATCAGAACTACCCGATATTTTGCATCTATGGATGAACAGATTGACTGAACTAAAATGTATCTTTATAGCATTATGGTTCTAGAAACTGTGTTTAGAAAATAGGAACTGCAAATTACTATAGTGGCGATAAAAGTTAAAGTAGCAATGAAAATGTGAGACGAACCGCTTATTTTGTATTTTAACTTAAAGGAGATTGACAAATCTGAGTGATTATGTAATGTGTTAGACGATTTGTAACAGGATCATTTTACCGTTGTAATAAACTAAAGCTATTGCTGGTGAATTCAGGTTTTCAGTAACTAAACTCTCAACAAACTGGTGGCCTCCAAAAAAAAACAATATTTAATATGCCATATCGGCTTCCATTTTGGTTCTGTTTCAAAGAAGTTGAACAAAAACTTAAAATATTTTTTAAAACAAAACAAAATTAAAAATATCAACAACGTTAAGCCAAATGAAATTTGGAGTAGGTAGACTGTAAAGAAAATTTATCTTTATGAACGATATTAAGAGTTTCTACTGAATTAAGCTATTTAATACCTTAACTAAAGCAACTAAATCTGCGAGCATACCTCCAAGCCCTATATTTCAATCCAATATTTTTGTTTGGATTCTAATCAAATATGTTTGGGTTAATTGGTTGGCTTTTTAATTTTGATCATATACTCAAATAATATATTTTTTTAATTAAATTTGTATATTATTTTTTATTAAATGCTTTTAGTCTATTTGTTTTTATGATATAATGTAAAGGATTTGATGGGAATGATCGGATGGAATTTTATGAAATGTGACAAAATAGAAATACAACATATCTTTATTCATGCATATACACAGTTATAATCAATAAATAATTTTGATTAGACAAAACTTAGATCCATTACCCCTCTAATTACAGAAACTTATCAAATGGCTTCATTCATAAATATTCATTTCCTATATACAAGTTACTTGACATGAACAATTAACTTCTAAAACAATATTTTGTTTAAAGCAATTGTTGCTCAGTTTTAAACTAAATCAACAAAATGATATCTTTTCTTTTAATTTGTATAATATCAGATTACAGATCCAACACGATAATTTAAAAAACATTCTACTCCCAATTTACCTAAAATTTCTTAAGAGTTATTTATTAATTATTAAAAACATTAACTTTAATTATTATAGGGTACTGCTACCTATACATCTATTTGAGAGGTCCATCATAACATCTGGGACCGGCCGGCTGTCAGACTGATGTGGGGTCTGTTCTGATGGTTGTAAAACGGTCTGTTCACGCTAGATTGAATTCATTTACTTGTATTTAAAATGTTATCAAAATCTGTTGATGAATAAAAAGTCATGTTTACACTAACTTTACACTAAAATACCTCCAAAGATTTTTTAAAGTAATTTTGCAATAATTTGCGGTCTGGTGTTTAAGATATTCGATAACAATTTCAGCTTTCTATTCTTTTCCGTTTAATTTGTCTGATAAAAAATAAATATAAGGTATTTCAAATGGGAATGCGTCTATCAACTTCAACATAAATATCAATTCTATGGGTTTTGTACTATTGTCACTTTAAGGGTCTGCTGTAGTGGTGGCCATCTTCAATTTTTATCCCATAAGTGCCATGTTAAATTTCAAACTATTTATTTCGTTTATTTTTTATCATAAAATTGTTTGCAAGGTCTCATTTTAAGCACAGTCACAATACGCATTCGCTTTCGTTTCCGGTTGCTTTCTCGTTTACTGGAGCAGACCCTTAAATTTATTTTTCTATTTGATAAAAGTACATATAAACATATTTACTACAACTCTGGATTTTTCTTTTTAAAAAAAGGTACTCGATGAATGTATGTATATTTATTATAACTTTAAAATTTGTATTCATTTCTTTTATTGTCTTTCAAATTCTTCCCAAAAAAATAAGATGTTTAGCCTCTTTCACTCTTTAAAATATTTCCTTAATTGATTATGATCCTAAACCTGTCCATATTTCTTAAAAATTTTCACTTTTTAAAACAATGTTTGCATTTTGTTGTAATGCTAATTTCATTTCAAAGTATGAATAACGTTACGTCAGGAATCATCGGAAAGATGACACAAGTGTGAATAGCATTTATTATAACAAATTGACAAATTAATCGAGTAAGGGATAACAAAACGTCAGGTGTCACAACTTTTCCCAGTATATGCTACAACAGACGGACAAATTAATCATGTAAAGGATAACGTAACGTCAGGTGTCATCAGAATGACACAACTATGCACAGTATTTATTACAACACGTGGAGAAATTAATCGTATAAAGGATAACGTAACGTCAGGTGCAGTCCGAAAAGTGAAACAACTGTGCACAGTATTTACAAAAACGCAAGATTATACTTATCGAGTAAAGGATAATTTTAAATTAGGTGTCGTGAGAAAGGTTATAAAACTGTGCATAGTATTTACACAAACAAAAGTTAATATTCATCGAGTAAAGGATAATTTGAAATTGGGTGGGGTGAGAAAGTTGTCATAAATGTGCACAGTATTTACAAAAACAAAAGTTAATATTCATCAAGTATAGGATAATTCTAAATAAGTTGGCTTCAAAAAGGTGTCATAACTGTGCATGGTATTTACAAAAATAAAAGTTAATATTCATCGAGTAAAGGATAATTTGAAATTAGGTGGCGTTAGAAAGGTGTCATAAATGTGCACATTATTTACAAAAACAAAAGTTAATATTCATCAAGAAAAGGATAATTCTAAATAAGGTGGCTTGAAAAAGGTGTCATAACTGTGCACAGTATTTACAGTAACAAAAGTTAATATTCATCGAGTATAGGATAATTCTAAATAAGGTGGCTTGAAAAAGGTGTCATAACTGTGCACAGTTATGACACCTTTTTCAA
>JAGFPH010000149.1:94218-140801 GCA_018207615.1 Philaenus spumarius
TTTTTTTTTTCTTTAATTTTAATCTACAATCAGTCAACAAACTATAATTAGATTAGCTAAAGAGAAAATAGCTTTATGAAAATAGACGAGCCACTGCCCCGCAGTTCTTCCTAGTAAGACAGCATGTCCTTCGGCTTCAGTCTTCTGAAGGAACATGGAGTTAACAACAGCCTGGCAAGAAGGTTAGGATGTCCCGAAAGGCACTTCATGTGACTTCGACGAACAATTTCCTCTTGGATCGTTGGCATGTCCAGGTAGTTATGGATCTGAGAGATACGAGTATACCATGGTGGATTCAAAATAACTAGTAGAATGTTATTTTGGGCCCTCTGCATGCATTATATAGTGGACTTGCTTGCAGAGCCCCAAAGTTCAATGCCATAGGTCCAAATAAGTTTGAGGATTAAACGTAGACTAAAAGTTTGTTGTTGAGAGACAGAGCAGATTGTCCACCTAGGAGCCTTAGTAGGTTTCTGAAACGATTGTTGATAGCATCTCTCTTGTTCCTGACATGATTTGTCCATCCAAGTCAAAGAACGATCTAAGTAGAATCCAAGATACTTGATGCATTTGGACTGAGGCACATATCCCTTTACGAAGATGGTAATATGATGTGATTTGGATGCACTGGCTTTTATACACCACTCAACTAACCAGGCATTTGTAATGTCCAATTTTTGTTGCAATCCGCTACTAGCTTCGTCTGAACCATTACTACATGAGAGGAAAGCAGTATCATCTGCAAACGTTGCAATAGTAATGCCTGGTAACTGTGGCATATCACATGTGAAGATATTGTACAACACAGAGCCCAGTACCGAGCCCTGTGGAACACCTGCGTAGCAGTTATAGAGGGCAGACCTTGCCTCACCATGCTTAACCTGAAAGACTCTCCCAGATATATAAGAGTTCAATACCAGGAACATCGAATGGGGCAAGAATTTCTTGATCTTGCACAGCAGACCCTCGTGCCAGACCTTGTCGAATGCCTGCTGAACATCCAAAAATGCCGCTGAGCAGTACTCCCTCTTCTCTAAGGCCTGTCTTATAGTACGGTAGAACGGTAGTAGAATGGTGATTACGAAATCCAAACTGATGGTGTGGAATTAGATGAGACTCTTCAACACTCTGCATGATTCTTGGCAAAAATAATCTTTCCCACACTTTCGACAGCACAGGAGTGACGCTAATGGGGCGATATGAACAGCTGGTATCACTGGGTGATTTTCTAAGTTTGTGGATCATGACTATATGTGAAACCTTTCATATAGTCGGAAAGTAAGAAAGCCAAAGAATTGAATTAAAGAGATGTAACAAGAACACCAAACACTTTCCGGGAAGTTCTTTTAACACTTTCGGGGTAGTCAGGTCAAAACCCTTATTATCCTCCAGCGCAGCTACTTCCCTACGAAGTTCTTTAAGGGTGATGGGCTTTATTGGGAGGCACAGTTGGAGGTCTTGACCAAGGACATTAGAAATTCTATAACATCAATAGAATCATTGGGTCTAAAGACTGAAGAGAGGTGAGCAACAAACGCTTCGGTCTTCTCAGCATCAGTACGTGCCTGATCTGACAGGAGGAAAAGATTTCTGAGGCTTCTTGTAATTTTTTGTAGCCAACCACAAAAAATAATCACCATGGGCTGAGGGTGACATTTTCCAGCTTATCCATGAGAGTTTTGTTAGCGGATTCAACAAGCAACTGTTTTAGCTCTTTAGATGCACGATTTAGTAGCATTTTGTCAATAGGGTAGTGGGATTGCTGCCGGAGCCTTTGTAATCTACGTTTTTCTTTGATTTTATCCCTAAAAATTGAGGTAACCATTACCCCAGGTTGCCAACTTAGGGGAATTAGTCCATGCTGTGACTTGGATAAGATTGGTAATGTATACGCAAGCCTGGTCAATGTCATCAGCACCATTTAACGGAGCACTGAGATTCACGGCTCCATCCAGACAGTCCCTGAAGGAATCCCAATCAGGCTATACAGTTGGAGAGAGACACATACCCAATATTTCGAGTTAAAATCCTAGTACCAACAGTAAGAATAATAGGCGAATGGTCAGACGACCCATCGAAGCTAGATTCAATGGATGAATACAAGTGAGAGATATTTTTTGTTATAAAGAAATCTAGCAAATCTGGAATTTCATGCGAATCAGTAGGCCAAATAGGAGGGCTCTCCTGCTGATAAGGGAAGCAGATGGTTGTGTCAATAGTCAGCTTCAGCTCATGTCCGCGAGTTACAGTAGTTTGTGAACCCCAGTAGGAATGTTTCGCATTCCAATCAGCACCAGCTATAAAACGATCATTAAGAGTTTTAAAGTAATCAGTAAACATATCCTCACTTATTATGTGCCTAGGAGGACAATAAGAAGCTGAAAGAGTAACAGCACCAGCACGATCCTGCACCTCAACCGTAGTAGCCTGACGGTAATTAGTTGAAAATGGTTGTAGTAAACAATGCTTCAGAGCTTGTTTGATCACAATGGCTGAACCGTCATGAGCTCTTCCATCTGGATGAGGAGTGAGGAATGTACAATATCCAGGAATTTTAATACAACTCCATGTTGTAACATGTGATGCGGAGATCAGTACAACATCCAGTTTGTTATTATTAATGAAGAACACTAACTCAAGCCTATTCGGAGACAAGCCATTGATGTTCCATGCAGCAATTCGCAGCGACGTCATTTATTCATTTTGTTAACTAGGTTAGTAATAAATCCTAAAAGGAAGTATCCTTACTATCCTAAAAGTACCTAAAAGGAAGTATTTGTTGAATTAAAAGCTCTATCTTATCGCTTTGCATTAGAAAAAATTTGTCCATCGCACTACCAGATTGATGATTAGCAAGGTTGTTAGAGAAGAAGGTTGACGCATTAGACCGTTTTCGTGGTTCAAACCAGCCAAGTGCGGTGACGTCACGCAGTGACCGGCCCTCCGATAAGTTGCACTAGCTCAAGCAATGCTTGGCATCTGTTCACACAGTACACATTGTATAATGTTTGTTGATGTGCATATTTGTTGTTCTAATAATGTTGACAGTGCATATTTGTGTTTGTAATATAGACAGCGAATATTAATATTACGTAATTAAAGATCCTAAAAGAATTATACTGCAACTTTACATTTACTTTACTCATGATGCCTGTCGACAAATTGAAGCGTTCCAATGAATTTTAAAAAGCAATAACAGGCTCAATAAAAGCTACACATCGTTAAATTTTCTTCGGTCTATGGTTACCAAATTGAACAAACACTTCATATAAACCTAAATAACTAGCGTAGCCTATACGATATTATAAAATGTTCTTTCCATTTTGTAAAAGTTTTTTTAGTTATATACATGAATAACAATAATGTTATTATAATTTTTGCTACAGAATCACTAATTATAACTGTGTAATTATTCACTGTACATGGACATGGATTTTATTAAAATGCTTTATAACATTTCGACTTAAAAAAGCTATTACCTAAAACTAAAATGTAAAAAATATATGAGTTATGAAGCAATTTTTTTCATTTTGTTTAACCGCCTTCTAACTTCAGAATTATCGATGCTCTGTCTTTTCTTGATTTTTTTCATACGAAGTTTTGGGGTTTAAGTCCTTTATTCTTATTATTGTTCTCATTTTAATGTATGATGTAATAACCTCCAATGGGAAGTCGTTACACTTTTGTGACACTGCCATTGCTAAGTCTTTCACTACATTTTATCCATTCTTGAGTAAATTATCTCCATGGAATACTTTGAACTCCTTCTCACAAACTTGACTTATTCATATCCATTGCTCTGACGGCTCCACCAGTCCACCCTGTGTAAAGAACAGGAATTGTAAGTAATTTAAATAGGTAATGTTTGTGTGTTTACTAACACGCCGTTTTTACACCTGCAACACGTTACGGTGCTACAATGTGAGTGCAAATTATATCGTATTTAAAAGGTTATAATAATATACAAAATTTTTGCGTTTAAACTTTTTGTTCTATTTAAAATTGCACATTCCGTACTATTATCTATATAAATAAAATTAGCGTTTTGTCTGTAGGCCTACATTGCTTAGAATCATAAATGTTTTGGTTATTGTTTCGTTTCATACAATAGGAAAGCCGAAACGCGTCTTATCTCAATTTCTGCCTGTCTGTATCTCAATTTCTGTCTGTCAGTATGTCTTGTGACTCTCAAGATGGTATTTAACGTTGTCTTCTCCGGAGAAACGAGAAAACAGATTATGATGAAACTATTTTTTTTTTTTTTATTCTCTAAAAGCTAGATAATGTTTTTATCTACTTAAAATTGGTGTTATGTCCTTTGGAAATAAAATAATTCGACCACGCAGCTGGACCGCTGACGTGAGTTGGGCAAATTTCCAAAATTAAGTTTATATGCCTATGTTTTAGTTTTTCAACCAACAATTTGGGAAATAGGTCTACTAACGAAGGCGTTGAACAGCTGTCTGTGTGTACGCAATATATTAGTAGAATTTGTTTCCTTCTAGTGGCCTCGCGAGTTTGCACCACTTAGCTTCAAACCGGGTACTTTTATGGTATTTTACGTTTTGGTCGATTGTGGGGGAACCAAGCGAGCTAAGGTCGTGTAAAAAAACAAAATGTGCAGAATATCTTCCTACATTTATATTTTTAGAAAATTTTATTCTCGTAGTAAAAATCTCAAAAAAACAGTTACTTCCGGTCAAAAACCGTAATTCCGGTTGTTGAATTTTTTTGGCTAACGAACTCGTCCGAGCGACATAGACAACACACACGTGTACTAAATTTGGACCAAATCGGACTTAAAATGCGGCCGCTAGAGTGCGAACACATATATACATATATATATGAATTTTAATGACGCCCCAAAACGTGTTCTGGGGACCATGATCGGTGCTCATTTGCTACTCCCGACCTTGGGTCTCACCGTAAGGGCCACTACAATAACTCATTTTTCCTATGGAAATTCGCTAATAACGAACACTCAAAAACCCAGTTTTGTGCTATATTAGACACAATTTGTTGCAAGATGTCTTACATAACCATTATTACAGGAAGATCGTCTCTGCGCGTGTGTTTAGTTCATATTTCATATCTGCTAGGGAATTATGCAAAACTATGCATTTTATTGTAATGATTATTTATTTATGCTTTTGCACTAAGTAATAATAAAATGTAGTATTTAATCTTACCTGTGAAAAATGTCGAATCCACGAGATTTCGTTTTCTGAAGTAGACGTACAGCCCATTTTGTGTAGGTTACAACTACCAGTAATTTGCAATACGGCTGATTTTTTAAAATAATTACCTTAAAGTATGTAGATTAATATAAAAAAGTTTACCAGTCTACCGATTTCCCAAAGTCGAAAAAAATCGAAAAACATTTTTTTTTCGATATTCCTTAAATATTTCGAGGTGGGATGAAGATAAATAAAAATAAAAAATACCACCGTTTAGGGGACGTATTTTCAATAAAAAAGGTCATATGTACTTCTTTCCTCCGAGCAATGGTTTGTCTGGAAAAAATTCGATAATGCAGGTATGTATTTTGCAGCAGGGGAAATCACTAAAAGGGGACATCTTATTCATATATGAAGCGTTGGCTCATTCTAAATTGGCTGAATTTTAATATATCGAATTAAAACTTGACATAGGAGTTAAAATATATATTTTAAACATTTATGCTGAGTCTCAGCTTGTTATTTTGAAAATGACTCGATCTAGAGCCACTTGACTTATCAATAGGTTTCTCGATTTTAGGAGTACCGGACCCACGAACTAATTTATGTTTCTTTTACCTTCATCTCGTCGTACTGCAGAACTGCAACCTTTTCATGTTTTTCTTTTCTTTCACCAGCTACTTTCATCAAAAAATGGCAAATATCATCAAAAAACCCTCTTCGTATATTAATATTGGTTATCTATCTGTTCAAAGTAGACAAACTTGGCAAAGGAAAGCGGCATTTTCTTTGAAGATATAAGTATGTTCGTTATCCAACGTTTTATGTTTATTGAATGTATTTACAATGCATGGATATTTAACTGTGTTTACCATCTTAGCTTTGATGTTATAATTGATTCTACACCTTTATTATAATAACATTAAACGTATGGAAACAGTAAATATTTGTATAAAAAACAAACTTATTCGTAGCCCTTAATGTACCCTACCATATGTAGCAAGAAGCAGATGGCTGTGCCAGGTCACTGCGTGACGTCACAGCTAGCAGGCATTGTGGACTGCAGGGCGAGGCGGGAATGCGTCAACCTATATACTCTATCAACCTTGGATGATTAGTACCAGGTCCAGGATTCTCCCCTGTCGATAAACCACGCGTAGCTTGAGCATAGGTTGCTCTAGGACTTCCCGGTTGTTTGAATGCTCCAGAGCACATCTGGGTGTTAGGGTCAGCTGAGCCAAGTAGAATAGAAACAGTGTGTTTCAGGGCTCTTACAATAGGTTTCCTAGTTTTCCTTGATAATATATCTTTGTACATCTGACAACCTTTGTAATTTGCTGGGTAATCGCAAAAGCATAATGCACACTTAGCAGGAGAATTTCGATCGTTTTTCCCACACTCAGAAGTTTATGGCCCTCTCTACCTAACACACCTTTAGGACCTCGTACAATAGTTCTTTGAATGACCGTATTGCTAACAGCGATGACATTGAACAATGAAGTTTGATTTCCATGGATCTTCTAATATAACTTGTTGATGAAATATGTACTTTATATCTTTCACTGCCTTGTTAAGACACTAGGCTCAATGTTAACAAAGAATGTGTTTGTTGGCTTTTCATCCTGTCCATACTGAGTATTTATAATTTCTTCTCTCACAGTGTTGCCTGTAGCTTCTATCTCCTCAACAATGGCGCTGTGTGGGGTGGAGTAGTGGAGATTTTTCACAACAATCTTGTAACCCTTGGTCTCTTTTC
This sequence comes from Philaenus spumarius, assembly GCA_018207615.1. NCBI lineage: Eukaryota > Metazoa > Arthropoda > Insecta > Hemiptera > Aphrophoridae > Philaenus > Philaenus spumarius. Next base: position 101,152 of record JAGFPH010000149.1, read on the forward strand.
TTGAGAAGGTGTGCCCTATTAAACTTTTCTTTTTAATTAGATCCATGATCAATTTATAATCCTCAGCTGTGTGAACGAGAACCCTTAGTAGATTTTTAATGTTGACAACCCTAAACTTAAATTGATTTCTATCACTGGCAGACTCTATTAGTTATGTTAATTCATTTACGTTATCTATGCCATAGCGAATGATTGGTGGAGGCTTATTTATCAGATTTGACTCATGATCTTTAGGTTCAACTGTATCTGGTGGATTCAAAGGCAGATTACTAAACCTGTTGTTTAAGTAGATTCCGTCACTCTGTAAAGATGAATCTCCACCTCTCCTCCGTTTGTGACAATGAGATACAGGAACATGCTGCCAATGAGGAGGAACCACCTGAGAGCCGGAGGATGAATGAGAATTCTCCAGATCCACTTCCAATGAATTTGTCCCACCTAAGTCATGACTTTAGGAGGCTTCTGGATGTTCAAATTAGTTTTACTGTTGATAGGTGATAAATCACCAAGATAAGATGACCGCGGTCTGTTAAATAGTCCAGGATGTAGTACTTGCTGGACTAGTTTCTTCTTACTAATGCTGACAACGGTGGAGGAGATCCTGTCAGCCATGAAGTTGATGTCATGGCTAGCTGTCGATTTTCGTCTGATGGCAGTGACCTCTGAACTTTTGCACTCCTTGAGAAAGGGCTTACATTATCCGCCACAGGAAGCAAGTGCGCCAAATCTAAATCTAAGGCATTGCGGTCGATTGCTGACGACGACCTGGGGCGCGATTTCTCCCCTTTGACAGTCGCCGGTACTGGGGATCCGACTCCCTGCACTGTAACTTTTTCCTTCTGCTTACTTTCCATTTTTGGTTTATTTTCGGGGTACCTTCTCTTATCTAGTTTTTGGTCAGCCCCGGGCATTTGATTTCCCCGGTACCACTCATCTCTGAGAAGCGTCCGCCACTTGGGGAGGCGTCCAATATGGGACCAGCATCACACACGGACTTAGTTGACTACATTTAGATTTAAACCTAAAAGTACGGGCTTTTTTTCAATTTCCACAACTTTATTTAGTGCTGAAACCCTTATTCTTAAGTTCTCCTGAAATTTAATATCCAAAGCCCAAAATAGCGAGCTAACAAGAAAATAATGGAAAACAAAAAATTATTTTGATAGTATTAATTGGTCGGCATTTGCCATCATGTCTGTATTAAATAGATATAGGCCTGCACTAAGTTTTGGGAATGTAAATAACGAGAGCCTAAATTCTGAACTTCGTGTATTGTTATGTTATATATGAACTATGCTAAATATCTAATTAATACCAACAAAGATCAACATTATCAAATAACTTCAATCAGAAAACAGGACACGAACATTTTAATGCTCATATATAGCTTGTGGAGCTAGAATTTGAAGAAAAAATGAAAATATTAAAACAGACTCATTGGTGCTCGTGTGGGCCCAATTCGTACTTGAATGAACCCATTCTATACAGGTGAGGGTAGATTCGACAATATAATGTCGGCTTAAAACTTTTTATGATACCCAAAGTGTGTTATAATAGTTCCACCAGCGATACACGGGATTATAGCAGAGGTGATAGCGTGCATGTCTCTTAAAGCTCAAGGTCACGAGACCGAGTCCGTGTAAAGAACCCACCTTTTGGTAAACAGTTGATTTCAGGTGATGATAATCCGGTAATACTTTTCCCTGTAAAACAAAACAAAAATTTATGTCATACCAAGTTTTGAGTAATTATAAGAATCTTGAATTTAATTAAAAATTCTACTAGCACGTTTTGGTATGAAAAATCAGTACTATGAAATCTATCTAAGATCTGTGATAAATATCTTCAAAATAGACGCAGTGACCGTTGCAGTTCTTGCCCAGAACTTAAAACTTGATATTTCTTTCGTCTCCATTAAAAAAAATATTTCAAATATGTCCCAAAAGTTTTAAAACAGTTTTTCTTGTTCTATTGGTTTTGATTGTTCGCACTATAAAACTCTGAAGGTTTTGTAACCCCAAAACCCCTAAATTGCGATCACGCCAATTAAACTTTAAAAATATTTGTTTGATAAAAATGTATTTACATTTTGTTTTTAGTTGTGTGAATTTAACCAGTAGAAAATATTTTATAAAATTATGAGTTCTTAGAGTGAAACAGTTTGCTGGCAATAAATAAAAATTAAAAACCAAAATTGAGGTGTCCATCTTGAAAGAAGACCAAAGTAAGTCACAGCGTATTAAAAATGTTTACTTTTGAAGATTTTTTAAATAACACTTGACCTGTATGTTCATATTTAAACCACCTTCACTTTCCACATTTACCAGCGATGACTTTCCCGATAATGTTTTTGCTTGCCGGTAACTCGAACAAAATTGAATTCGTACATGTTATCTACAACTTAAAAGGAACATTTCTACCAAATTTGGCTTCTAGAAAAGTTAACATGTTCTACCCTATGGCATCTTACATCATAAAACGAATCTTTCAGTCAAATTTCACTATTAAAAGTTTAGTGATTTGAGACTGTGTGGAATGAGTGAGTGTAGTACATTTAGCTTTAGTCAGTATTGCTTATTAAATTTAAATCATAAAAATTAATTTCTTCTAGTTTTATTTTTTTTGTATCTGTTTTTTATCATTATTTATTTTTATTCAATTACTTACCCTACAAATATTCTGGCTGGTGACAAATAATACTTTATTTTATATTTTTATGTACTGTAAAAATAACATATATAATCGAAAAGATTTACCTAATATAATATATATGTGAACCAAAAATTCTCATCTAGTATGGAAGTATAGGCTACACCTGCTATTATTGCTTTATCCTTGTTAGTATCATTATTCTTTTTACCACATAAGACTCAAGGGTACCACTGAAACCACCATTTGATTAATAAGGGCATTGTATTGTACAATCTGCAAATTAAAAAAAAAATATATTTAATCACATGTTACACTGTAACCATACATAAGTGCATGATTACAAAAATAAAAAACAATGGTAATCCCATTTAGATTTTACATAAAGACAAAACAAAAGATAACACACAAAAACAAATACTTCCTTAACTTAATGATAACATAATATATTATGCATACATTTTACATACCAATTAAGTTAACTACAGACACAATAAACAGTACAACAGTGAACAAATTTAGGGGTCTAGGCAAGCACCGGTTTGAGACTTCCGTCAAAAAGAACAAATACAATATCGAGAAGGAGAGTTTGGTTGGTGCCCTAACTTAACCACAAGAATCAAGCAAATATGAAAGTGTTACACAATAATATACTATTGCATTATTTTAAAAAAATGGTTTAATAGTATCTGATGAAAACAGTCAGGATTTAATATTTCTTAACATTACCCTGTTAGACATATTTTTTAACATCACAATTTTTGGAATGACAAGGTTATAACAACGAACGGCACTATCAGTGAAAAATAAATTTCAATGGACAAATATAAGTCAAAATTAATACTAACAATTTCTCAAAATTTGAGAAAAACTATTTCGTTTATTGACAGACGTTTTAGTATATCATGTTGCCCTGTGAACTTAATCTAATAAGTAAACACTCAATTTGTATGAATCACAGTTTAAAAACTATTGCAGTTCAGATAAATATCTAAATTACAGTTTTTCTTTTGAAAATTTGTATAATAATTTACTGCACTACTTAAAAAAATTATAATTTTACATAAACTGTAGTTTACAACTCTAAATTTATATAATTTTTTTTAACCTATGAAAGCATGAAAGGGATGTATGCATATCAAAATAAGTACAGATCAGTCAGTTAACAAATTTATAAAAATACAAAATATAATCAGCCAACAAAATCGGAACATGAAAAAGTTACTAAGCGTAAATTTAATTTTTTTTTATTTTGGAATAGAAGCAAACTTTAAGCAAGAAAAATGTTGGAAATGAGTTGATTAAAAACTTTGACTTAAAACCTTTTTTTTATACGGGTTTTGGTTTTATCACATTTAAAGGTTAAACACGCGCTTAAAGTTTGCGATATTCTTCATTTTGTAAACATGTTGCCGCTCCGGATTAATGAATTTAATTTTTAAAAATATGTCCTAGCTCGGTTTGCAGCAAAAAGTTTCTAATTTGTCTAAAGGAAAATGTGGCCTGAAGGGCGCAAGGTGAAGCCTCGACAGAATGTAGCCTGAAGGGCATGAGGTGAAGCCTATCTGATTCGGTTTTGAAAAGGGCCGAATATGTTTTAAAGCGTGAGCCTGAAGAGCTTGATATTGCAGGTGAAGCCTGTGAGGGGTTTGTAGCGCTGCGCTATCGTTGCGTTGCGAAGTTTCGTTGCGTAGCGTAGTTTGTGATGATAGAACACAACACCCTTACCAAAATGCTGTGGTGAAACACAGTTGCTCAGAGCAAAGTTTTGTGCAATGCCCGGACACCAAGACTGTAGTCGAGGATAAAAAAACTACTGTGCTTTGTGTCGGCTCTAAAAACACCCGTGTGTATGCTTGAAGAGTGTGTATATGTTTCGGGTGTCACGTATCTTCTGTTTTTGCGCTGTGAAGTGAAGATGGTGTTGTAGACGTAAGAAAAATATTTGATTTCGAATTAGAACAGTAATGAATGTATTAAATGATTGCTTCCCTCTTTAGCTATCTTCCTCTTTGGCTGAGGTGCTTTCCACTTTCCCTGCTTGCCTAGTTCGGAAGATTCCAGTTGGTTTCCCTTCACTTGAGGTTTCTTGATGTTGCTTGATCTTGTTGGTACTGTAGTGTCCAGGTAGGAGATGATGATTATGTTGGTTTGGCAGGCTCCAGGTAGGATATGATGATTATGTTGGTGTTTCAGGCTCCAGGTAGGATCTGTTCAGATGGTGTTGGTTCGGTAGAGTCTAGGTAGGATCTGATGATTTGGACCGTTTTTGCTGGCCTTAATTATTCCAGCGTGGAGGTGGGGAAAGAGAAAGTTTCACAAGTGCGCAGCCAATGACAGAGCTACTTGGTGTCCGAGTTCCGAACCAGTGAAGCGTTGCGAAAGATTGACGTGAACTTAAGTTAGCTTTTACCAGTTCTTAAGTTCGCGTTGGGACTTGTGATTTTTCGAACAGAAGTTTTACACGTTGAGTTGTAACTCTTTCGGGAGAAGTGGTTTGAACATCGAGAAAGTTTGAAGTGTGGTACTGGTCATTTTGTGTGGTATTATTTAGTTTGTTGCGTGTCTACGTTTACCACTAAATATACATCGTGACCGGGGAGCTGAATTTACTGGGGACTTTAAGTATTTCGATAGATGTTTACGCGGTACTAAGGGATGAATAACTTTAACGTGAGATGAGGTACATCTTCGGGGAAAAGTTAAACGGTAGAAGTGAAGGAGCCATTCGAATGATGACGTAGTGTCCTTGGCGGGAGAACGTGTCTACGTTTCCCAGACAGCTGCTGTGCATTGCTCGAAAGGATCCTTATGAGGGCCAAAGAAGTTAGTGGAAAATAAACTAGTGACTTTCTCGGAAGATGAGGTCTCAACTCCCGAGAAAAGTAAACATAGATTATTGAAGTGGCCTGCCGATATCGACCTGTCCTTGGCGGTCGAACATGCCTATGTTCATCAGACAGATGTTATATCGACCGGGGTCATGTGAAGTGAAGCTCCGAGGAAGTTAAGGTGAGTTTTCCCATAAAAGGCGTTTACGGGAAAATCGCAGAATGCTGATTGAAATGGGCCCTTTGGAGGGCCAAGATGTTTGTTGAAGAATTTAATTCTCTTTTCCGCTGGAACGAGCATATTATTGCCGGGGATATCTCATGAAGCTAAATATTGGGAAATATAAGTAGCGCCGCTACGACAAACAGTGATATAAATTACTTTTTGTTTACATCCGATCACCTCCCCTGGTGATGATCGACATGAGTTACAACTAGTAAAAAAGATTTGCTATTTTTTTTCAAAATCCAATGCCATGATATAGGCCGGACTCAATCCATGGATCAATGGGCATCAATGGGCCTAAGGCAGAAATTAAATAAGTTAATTTTGTTTAATAACACGTAAGATGCCTATGAACAACTGTTTAATCTTATATTATAATAAAATATAATTTAAAATTGTGTTTTATATTCATTTTGAATATTAACCAAATATTGAAATATTGAATATTAACCCTGTGTCTTTTTACATGCTATATGATGGTTCCACTTGTGATTCAGTTTATTAATTAAAAACAGCAGCAATGAAACAAATAAATGTCTATTTCCAAAATAAAAGCAAGAGTAGCTACCACAGACAACTTCCTGCCTGTAAAATAATAATAAGTCATACTTCAGCTTGTTAATACAATCAAATTCGTGTTATATAACAAAGCATCGTGTCAGTTTACTTAAGTTGTTAAGACTGAATTTAGTAGTGCGACACGAATTGTTTGAGCACGGGAAACGTTGTTACCATCTCTACAGAACAAATAAATCATTTTGTTGGAGGCAGCTTTGTAAGGTTGACTTTGGCAATTGTTGTGCTAAAGTTTGCCAAACGGAGACTTTCCCGACCTTTCTGACGGTGCCCACTACCACTCATTAAAGCATTACCATCAAATAATGGCGAGGATGGGCATACAAAATCCATTAGAGTGGGGCTGGGCAAGGGGAAGAGAGGTTTACAACCTATAATGACAACCAGGGTTGCTGCTCATCTCTCCTTGCTGAAAACCGTGTCATGCAAGTGCCTAATTGGGTTTCCTCAGCTTCAGAGTCTAGCAAATCGGGTCTCAACTGTTCCACCTTTTTTTAAATAGTGACAACAGGCCTGTTATTTCGCTCGAGGATAACGATGAAGACGATGTCCTCCTTTCACTGGAACAGGATGCCCCTGAAGAATTCCCCAATCACCTACAGAATTTTTAATTTAATATTTCTTATTAATCGTTTTTATTATCGACTTCCATATTGTAATTGTTTTGGTGTAATAGATATATAATAAGCAATAAAAACTATGAAATATATGTTGATAATTTTTCACTCCCTACCAGAATTTCTTAGTAGAATAATCACAACTAGATGATGCAAAAAAATATATGTATAATACACATGATGTACAATATGTACATCATTAACACTACCAAATTACCGGAGATTGATGAACATCAGTGGATTAAGCCCTATAACAATCTTGGGTCAAAATGACAAAAATGCAATTTTCCATTTTCTATTTACCACCACTCTTTATAATTTGACGTTAAAAAATATTTGAGACATGAATTTTGTATATAATTAAATGATGTACAACTTTTTTATACAAGCGACATTTCTCTAAAATTAAGTCTTCATGGAGTTTTTGTGAGTCAAAGTGGCAAGAAAGTTAAAATTTTGCAAAGCTTGAGATTTTACCCCTTTTTTGCAGCAACATATCTTGGTAACCGTTGGTCATACAAAAAAACTTAGACAAGCATATTTGTTGGAAATTTTGTCCTCTACAATTCGGCATTTAAAATAGTATAAGCGAAAATGTACAGGAAAGAAGTTATAGGTCAAAAACTGAAAATGTACCAATATTTCATAGTTTTTGGCGTATAAAAAAAGTTGCCTTGGGATGACGAAAACTTGGATTCAGTACTACCTAATGGTCCCAAACAACATATACAAAATTCAGGACTACCTGACCTTTTGTAGGGCAGACCCGCTTTTTGAGTTTATCCATTGGACTAATCTTATTCTCGCCGAATTTTTGAAGAAAATAAGAGCTATTACAATCGACCCAACTTGAAAACGGTTCGTCAGAGGAGGGTAAAACTTCGTTTCTATCCGTTTCAGACCATTTGGAGACGATACCCAAAATTTATTACTTTATACATATATATATATACATATATATGTTTTATTCCCGGATTGATAAGTGGTAGTAAATATGCTTCAAAATTGCTGATTTTTTAGTGAAAGGGTCCTTGTAGGAAGTCCCAGAAACTGATATTTTGTCGATTTTACACAAAATGGTGGCTTGTTTGATTTAAACAAAAATGGCAAAGTTAGAGCGAGGAAATTGCATTATTTCTCAAACTCAAAAGCCCGTGTGCAGTTTTTGAGCTATATCGTTCGAAAGGTAATTAAATTTACTACAATCCTGTGCAAAGGTAATTCAGGTACAGTCCCCGGAACAAAGAACAAAATTGATAGGAAGCTCCAGATAAATGATTTTTCCATTATCCATGTACGGTTTCTGCGCAATTTCTCCCACTCATAAGCCCGTGTGCAATTTTGAGCTACACCTTTCGAAAGGTAATTAAATTTACTACAATCCTGTGCAAAAGTAATTCAGGTACAGTCCCCGGAACAAAGAACAAAACTGATAGGAAGCTCCAGATAAATGTTTTTTCATTATCAATGTAAGGTAATTACGCAATTTCTCTCAATCATAAACCCGAGTGCGATTTGTGAGCTATATAATTCGAAAGGCAATTAAATTTATTATAATCCTGTTCAAAGGTATATTTGGAACAGTTTCCGGAACAAGGAACAAAACTCATAGGAAACTCTCATTATATAATACTAGTTACTCCCTGATAAGAAAATTCGGCTATAGTAATGCGGCAGTGCTGCTTATGGGTTTTTTTTATGAAAGTAAAAGTATTTGAAAAAATCACGATTTAATTGATTGCGCTAAAGTATTTTCAAAGATCGACTCTTCTCGAAACACCATCCTCACAAATGGAATTCTTTTCCTTTTTGCAACATATGGAGTTCCAAAAAAATTATTCAATAGTCAGGTATGGATATTAAAATTTTGTAAAAAATACACAAAACAATAAAAGTGTACAGTTTTCCGGTCTTGTGCTGCTGCTGCTTGTCAACATTTATACCGAGTCTCCTATTGTCTAAGTAAGGCTATGTAATGTACTAGACCCTGGGAATGGGTAAAGATAAAGGATTGGAACCAATTCAAACTTTACTGCTGTCTGCTGAGAAAAACTTTATAACGCTATTTTTTGTAATTGCAAAAAGGGTTGTCGTTATAACTGAGACTGTAAAAAAGTTGGATTGTTACCTTAACCAATGTGTATTAAATATAACAGATTATGATGCTCTTGATATCAATGAACAGATGTCTGATCTACCTGTTTTCTTGAGGCAATCTACAGAAATCCCGCAACAAGAGGAAGAAGAAGAAACAAAGAACATATGAGAATTTGTTGATGAAGAAGATTAATCACATCACAGTTTTTAAAACATCAATAATAATCAGTTCAGGTCCGATAATTATCACAAAACATATAATTATTACCTTTATACTACCATTTTTATAATCAATCAAAAATATGTGATCAAACAAGATTGATTTGACTAAGTGTAGTCTACTCTAGCTGCAAGGTGGTGTGAAAAAGGATGCTTATTATCCAAAAAAAATACTTTTCCAATTTTTAAAATCATGATATCTGATGAATGATCGCTAATAGGGAAAAAATAGAGATATTTTTTGCAATGAATTGCATACTTATCTACAAATTGTGTATTAAATATTTTTACAATAACACTAACCATTTAAGAATTATAAAATGAACAACCGATTTTTCATATCCGGACTGTACGATGGATGATCAAACATCTTCCATTCAAAACCATCCAAAAGCTTTCGGGAACGATTAGTCGTGTGTAGAGTTCCGTTGTCATAGAAAAGTAAACACTTTGAGCTCAGTTTTTTCCGCCGCTTGTTTTGTACTGCTAGCATTAGTTGTGTCAATGTTTCATAATACACTTTCTGAGATAATTGTTGTGTCACGTTCAAGAAAATTAACCAGGAGCATACCCACAGCATTCCAAAAAACAGATACCATAATCTTCCTGGCTGACATTTGCAAACATTTTACTGGTTTTCTGGTAGAACTTGTGTGCCCCCATTCCATGGAGAGACGACACACAAGTTAATTTTTGTCTCACAATTGAAATGCTTTACCCATGTCTAATCTCCCATTATGACCTGATCGAGAAGTGCGTTACCATCCTTGTCGTAGGCTTTGACAAAATCCAGCATTACAGCAAGACCCTGATTTTGTAGTCTTCTGACAAGATTTTTGATACCCACCTTGCACAAAACTTATGTTAACCAAGCTTAACCGTTACAATTTCATGCAGCATACATAGTGAAATTTGGGGGAAATAGAACTAGAATTCCGTAGTCGTAAAGCAGTGATTTTCAGAAAGTGTGTTGTTGATTTTCATTGAAAGCTCATGGTCACAAGGCTAGCCTGATCATTGCAGTCCTCATAACATTGGTGCGACCATTTTTAAACTGAATACACCCCTGCCTCACTCCACCTTTACTTATTATTCCGTCTCCGTACACCTCACAAAGCTGCCGATGATTTAAATTAGTTTGAGGTTTTTTGTAAAACCTAATCACTGAAAGCACCTCACAACTCGTGGGATTTTGTATTGAAGCGCACATTTCAATAATTCAAAACTAAAGTGGAAAAATCGCAGTCTAAACCCTTTGACAGCTTGATGCCTACAGACTTCAGATACCTGTTGAAGCCAAGATTGATACTTTATCCCCACCCATCCCTGCGCTAGCTATACATATTAGTAAACCAGCGGTTGAAATCTAAGGTGGCAGATTTCTACAGAGATGGAATTGAAAAGTTTGTGCACTGTTATGATAAGTGCCTCAATTTGTATGGTGACTATGTTGAAAAATAGATTAAGATTGTCCCTTTCAATGTATTAGTAATTTTTTTTATTTTGTAGATTTTTAATTTCATAACTGTTTTCTTACTGGACAGCCCTTGTATTTCCATCGAAAGCTTGCACTGATAGCAGCAAAACAAAAATGGGTTATAAGTACCTTTGAAAAATTGCTGACGTAAAATTCATCACCTGTCGCTATTGGGTGAGAATAAACTTTTTCTTTCTAAAAGCCCCATAGAAAATATCGCAAATAGTCAAGACTGGCCATCTAAGAATGTAGTACATAAAGTTGCTGCCATGGCCTATCCAATGGTTGGGAAGATCTTCATCTAAAATCGCTTTGGCCAAATTAGTATAATTAGGAGCTCCATCCTTCTGGAAAAATGTCCATTCTGACGATAAAACAATATCCTTGGAGTAGGCAGCCCAAAAATATATGGTATTTCTTTGCAATTAATCCAGTTTTTAGTACTGTAGTTTACCATTCATACATTGATTTTATGAAAACCCTTTATCGCTTCATATTAATTTTCAAAAGCAATAGGCCAAGAACATTTCACTTTTTGTTCAAAGTTAGATATCACAGAACTATCAAATTGTTTAATGGTTGTGCGTTTACAAAACAATATCGAGATTAAATTGACAATGAACATTTTAATTGCATTGCATTGTGGGAGGAAGTTGTTCTTTCCTTAAAATTAATGCTCATTTTGTCATTACACTATCTTGTTTTCATATACCATAACAAAATTAAACTCGAGGGTAATTTTTGACATATTTATGTAACGTAACTGTAAAGTGTCAAGATTGTAGAGTGTCCCATGTGTGGGTCATATTTATTCAAAAATGTATACCTCTTCCTGGAATACAATGTATATTTATTTATTTATGGCAAACAAATAAAACAATTGTAATTTTAAAATCATTATAATTGATTGTAAGTATTTATATTAATTTTGCATATAACTATTTTTGCTATAATATTGTTATTAGTTATTTGTAAACAAAGGGGTATTTTTTATTTAAGCTATCAATACATTTGTTTACTAATAGTTTCTAAACAATAGGCAGGATTTTTCATTTGGCTATCAATACATTTGTTTACTAGCTATTTACAAAAGGAAGATTTTTACTACCCTTTATATTAACTTGCTTTCTTGTCTGTCTATTCGGGACAAATTTTGTAATAGATTTTAAACTAACTTCCCGATGAGCTAGAGACTTGAAACGAAGCTCAGATCTAGATGACAATGCAATATTAACTTGTTTTCTAGTCTATCTGTTTGGAAAACATGAAAACAACAACTAAACAAATTTATATATAATTGGTAGGACGGTATAATATAGACCGGGAGTTACATGGAAGTGAGTGTGCAAAATGTGAGAGCCGCATGTTATCAACGGATATTAGCTTAAAATAGCTCAAAGATTAATAATTCGGATCTTGCCAGTCCATTTTTTTATCCCCCCTCCTATTAACTAGGTATCTGAAAATCGATGAAGTAGCTATGGAATCATTTTAGCCATAATTTCTCATATGATGAAATTGATGATAAGTTGAAAAATAAACAAAAATTATAATTTAAAAAACATTTAATATTAATACAAAAATATATAAGAGGAAACAGCGAATTTAAATAGAAATATATAAAACCAATGAAAATTATTCTTTTTTATTTAGACAAAAATTATTTATAGGCTACAATGACATACAATAGTCCAGTCAATGAATTACCAAAAGGGGGGTGTAGAGGACATAGAGAGGGGGGGAAGCATTTGAATTTGGAAATTTTTTGGGGGTACTTAAGAGGTAAACATGCTAAAAGTCCCCATCCCTGTCCCTGCCGCTTCATGGGAAAGGTTCCTTTTTTTGAGTTTTCGCTTATATATCTCGAAAACGGTGAGTCGTACAGAAAATTTTTCAGTTAAAAATTAACCCTTACAATATTTCCTTCAAGAATGTTTCTATTAATTTTTATCGTATCTGTTATAGTTTTCGAGATATTCGCTATCAAAAATTGACAATTTCCGGAAAATGTATTTTCGCCTCATGTTTTTTGTTAATCTTGACTTTTTAACATCCTTTTTCATTACAGAAAACTCAACTAAAAGGAAGTTGTTGAAAAATGTATTTCGTTCAAAAGTATATATACTTTTACTAATTTATTTTCAATGCATATATACTTTTACTAATTTATTTTCAACGTATTATACTTTTACTAATTTATCTTCACTAGATCAAAAGTTACGACAATTTGAAATTGTTTGCTAAATTGAGTGATTTTCGGGACAAAGCTGAACATTGGTTTTATTTATTCATAGCTACCTATACGAGCTAGTATATTGTTTATTTACACCTAAGGGTTTATAATAACTATATGATAAGGGTATATTATATATTAATACAATATTTTATTTGTAACACCTGGCAGAGGAAAAATTCAAGCCAATATTTACTACATATATTAAATGCAGCAACTGGAACTAAAAGACAGTTTGTTCCTGCATGCTTTTACTGGCTGTGATTCAACATTTGCAACATTTTGAAAGTGTAAACTTGGTTTTGTGAAACTGTACCAAATAAACGTGCAAAGAGCTGCCAAAGTGTTCCTCAACCCCCTCTCCCTCCTCGCATACTAATTTTGCAAAAGTATTAAAATTATGCATCCTTAATTGGTAAGGTGCTCCAAAACCATTCATTCTTGAAATCTGAAGCAAATTTCAGACCAGATCTCTCATCACTGTCACCAAGCGAGGGGACAACGAAAGTACATTTATTTCGCACATTTTATCATGTGCAGCTCTGGTTATAAAACCAACTACCTCCAGAGCTGAGGGGTTAAGAGCGCATGCAGAATTACCTAGTACTGGTGCTAACCAAAGACCCCGTAGCATCAAAAGAAATTCAGCAAAAAGCATCAGCATCAGCTGCAAAAAGGTGGCATAAACTGTTCCTCACTATGCCAGAACTCCCAGGTACCCTTTCTCTGTAATTCTTGACAACTCGGTACTGGATTCGTAAGTATTTAAAATAAAAACAAACTTAAACGTTTAAGCAAATCCATAAAACAACTTCATTGGCACAAGTTATGAATAAACTGAATGGAATAGAAGAGGAGAAAGGAAATTCCCCACTCTGCACAAAACCTATTCCCATCATAAATGGGAGATAACTTATCTAACCTTATTGATGAGAAGAGGTCAGTCGCTGACCACCTTTTTACAAAAGGAAAACAGCTGGGATCCCCAAGTCCCAAGTGATTTTTTTAAATCAATAAACATTGCAAAATTTAACATAATATATTCTCTCATTATAAAACATTATATTCTTGAAAATGTACACTTACCATATAGTATATAAATATAAATACTTTTAGGTGTCAATAAACAATATACTAACTCATTTAGGTAGCTATGAATAAAGAAAATAACCAAAGTACAGTTACGTACCGAAATTCATGAAATTTTCAAACAATTTCAAATTGTTGTAACATTTGAACTGTTGAAGATAAATTAGTAAAAGTACATATACGTTTGAAGGAAATAAAATTGTCTACAACTCCTTTTGGTCGACTTTTCTGTAAAGAGAAAGGATGAGGAGTTAAAAGATTAAAATTCACAAAAAATGTGAGGCGAAAATCAATTTTCCGGGAATGTCAATTTTTGATAGCGAACATCTCGAAAACTATAACAGATATGATAAAAGTTAATAGAAACATTATTGAAGGAAAATTTCCAAATTAAATTGCTTCCCCCCTCTCTATGTCCTCTACACCTCCCTTTTGGTAATTCAAAGACTGGACTATTGTATGTCATTGTAGCCTATAAATAATGGTTGTCTAAATAAAAATGAATAATTTTTATTAGTTTCATATATTTCTATTTAAATTCACAGTTTCCTCTTATATATGTTTGTATTAATATTAAATGTTTTTTAAATTATAATTATTGAATATTGATCAACCTATCATCACTTTCATCATAAGAGAAATCATTAAATTATGGCTAAAATGACTTCATCGATTTCCATTATAGCATTGAAGAAACAACACTATAAGAAGCGAAACCTAATGGGTTTTAAGCGGACGCTTGCTTGGTAGTTCAGATCGAAACCACTCGGAGCGCCACCAGTCTTTTGCAGCGCCCGAGACGAAACTGACTTTATAGAGAGAGTTTAAATTTCGCCGCACCACCAGACCGCGAATATATCTGCCTCTTGCACTGCCTTGTACAAACTACTTTCAATTCTCCTTTTCATCATCCCCAACGAAGAGAATTTACTTTTCGTTGTGGAGGGAGCAAGCACATGTTTCAATATTTGGCGAACGTTGCAACTATATTTACAGTACTGTTGAACAGTGATTTATTATTAATAATGTTTTTAATAACCCATTTATAAAGTGTGGCATAAATTTAATATTTATTTTTAATGAATTTAAAAACTATTTTAAGTAGTAAATGATTTTTTGTAACAATGCAAAAATTATGTCAAATACCGTATAAAAATTTTCTTAAATCTCCAATTACTATTATTTGAACATAGGGTTTTCCTGAATTTGATTTGATAATCTATTACTGTGAAATATTATAAAATTGTGTTGAAAAAATATCCCATAGGCCTACAAGGTAAATGTTAAATATGCATGCAACAGTAATTAACAAACAAACACTTTATTTCATAAAATCGGACAAAATGGGTAAAATATTTAAAACTAAATATGCAAAAACTTAGGTAAAATAGCAATACAATTAAGTATGTTTTGACACCAAACGTTTAATTTCAGCCGTTCTCAAATAAGGTATTAGATTGTTCAGTACAGCTTTTGGGATATTTAAAGCTTATAAAAAGTCTTGTTTTGCTGGCAAAACTTGTGACAGTTTTGCTAAAACGCTCTGAAAGATTTAGTTTTATGGTCACTATTTTGAACTGGGAGGGGGGAACCACAAATAAATAAATAAATAATAATAATCTTCATACTCATATTATTACAAAAAAACTTACAATCGATCACGTAAGCAACAACTAAAATAACTCAAAGCAAAGCATGGTACACATAGACTACGAAATTATTATACTGGGTGTTCTATAACTAGGTGAAATAGGTGTACGCTTATTGTTCGCATAAGGGAATGAGCGAGGGTAATATAAACATTTAGCATGGGTAAGGTAAATTAGCCCGATTTAAATGTACCAAACGGATTCTGAAAGTAGAAATTAAAATCTACAATTCTTATCTCTTTGATTTTTTTTAAGGTTGATAAAGTATGATAAAAATGCTTCAGAACATAGCGCAAAACGCGTAAATTTGCTAGCGACGCCGATGGTAAATTTGCAAGAGAGGCAGTGGTAGTGTCGGAAACAGCAGCCTGCCGTTCTCTTCTCCTCCGCATTATGCAAGATTGTCTAAATTGTTTATACTGCACTTGTGCAAAAACTATTAATGCGACAAATTTTATCTTCCGTATGTTTGAAATACACATACTAAACAATAATATTCCGAAAGATCTGCCATAAATACAGTATTATAAATTAACAAAGATATGAACTTAAGGATAGTAATTTTTAATCGTTTTCCGACTTTTCTCGGTCCGATCGGGGTTTTCAAAAACCATTTTGTAGGTTTTTTAAAGACAAATGTTCCGTTGGAAATATCGTGATCCATGCATAAATTTTTATAACATCAACAAAAAATCAAAAAAGTCAAAATATATTGTTATTTTTGTTTATAAAAAATGCGCAAAAATTCCTTGCCTGATATTTTTTTTTATTTTATAACAAATTTTAAAACTGAAATTCAATAAAAAAGAAAAAATCTCTATTGGTTGGGCTAATTGTTTTACGGAGCCCCCGCCGTATGGAACTCTATGACTTCAATAAGTGAAAGCTTGTTGTTATGTTGTTTTAAATTTAGTGAACAAAAGTGGATTTAATGATCATGTTGTGGAGTTATTGATTTTAGTACCGTTCCTGTATCCTGTTAACTCTTCAATGATTAGTGTTAATTTTATTCTTTAATCTGTAAGAAACTCTTGCTCTTTCAAGACAATATGTATGTCCTAGAAATTCAATAAAAAGCTATTTCATAGAGTTTATATATATATATTATAATGCCCCAGACCCGTTGTTGTTAAATTCTCGGAAATATTGGACTTCTTATGACCCCTCCCAAAATTAAATCCTGTATCCGCCCCTGACACATACTTACATTGGAAAACAACATACACACAAATAGAATATTACAAATCTCTTGAAACCAAGCATACAAAATTTACAATATTTAAAGTTAAAGATTTAATATAAATGCACTTCTAAAACCAGGTAAACTCTTTGAACTTGAAAGTACACTAAAAGAACAGGTTTTCCAAATTTTAGCTTTATATAAATACAAATTAAACTACATATGAAATTGCTACGGAGTTTGCTGAATTTTTAAAAGTAAAACTAAAAAGTAATTAAAATGTTAATTTTAGAACTAATGAAAAAAATTATGTTAATTAATGTTCTCTATCACAAATAAAAATTACAAATTTCCAAACATCCGACCCATTAGAGTAACTTCACAAACGAGGATGCGACCGACCGAGACGGTACAGTCCCAACAGAGAAGGTACAGTCCGCGAGGCGATGCTGCTGGCGGTACCTGTTGGCCTCGATCCCAACTAGCCTTTTTCGACTGTTGAAAAGTTTTACCTCTGATAACATGGGGGTTTCGCTTCTTATAGTGTTCTTTCTTCAATGATTATAGGTAGGTAATAGGAGGGGGGGGGATAAACAAAATAGACCGGCAAGATCCTGATTATTAATCTTTGATCTATTTTAAGCTATTATCGGTTGATAAAATGCGCTCCTCTCACTTTGCATACTTAACTATAGCATGGAATTTTTAGCATGGACTGTGACCTCGAGATGCGCTGTGGACTCGGAGTTAATTCGAGTGGTGGGGGGTCAGAGAGGATCAGTCTACTAATTTTCTATTTCAGATAATGATCAGGCGAAGAGAAACTGAAATAAACCTTAAAATTTTCTCAAGCCTCTGTCATAATCTCATCAAGATATTTAAAATCGATATACAAATTTCACACACACAAGACTAAAAATCAAACTATTAGTCCAGTCAAAATAGTTGGAAAAATAGTGGTAGGTTTACAATAATTCGCATAGAGCTGAAAATCGGTATAGACCTTGGGGACATTATTTAAAAATAAAATATTAAAAGTCCTCATTGATCCCAAATCTAAAAAATTGGTTTTCCAATTTTTCTGGTAATTGATAAGTTTTGTCATAAAAATATATCAGACAAAAGTTGTACATAATGAAATGATCTAAAATAAATTTCTTATACTTTTTTTAAGAATCACCAATCCTTCATGATTTGTCGATTCTAAAACTGTCATAATTTGGCTACAGTTATTGATTTTAGTGGTACTCTGGTAATAAATGACGTCGACTTCAGGACTGACGGAGATTTTAGAATTGATTTGGTTGGTGAAAAGACCATTTTCCAGTATATCAGCAGACTTCGAGGTGGATCTGCTCCTGGGTATGATGGGAGCATCACTTTTAAAAAGCAATTGTAATTTTCTTGTAAAACCTCTTCATCAAATTATAATTTTTAGCATTGAGTCGGGTGAGTTTCCAGAGGCATTTAAACTGGCGAAGGTTGTTCCTCTATACAAGGCTGGGCATTTGACAGATTTCGGAAATTTTCATCCTATCTATAAGCTGAGCGTGTTTTCTAAATTAATTGAAAAAATTTTAAAAGATCAATTAGTGTCATACTTAAATGCTAATAATCTCTTGCCTAGGTGCCAATATGAATTTAAAAGGGACATCAATATTTCAAATGCTTTATTCGATTTAAACAAAAATATTAATGAAGGCATCAACGTGAATAAGAAAATTATTATAGTTTTTTGGATTTACACATATTTGATTGGGTGGATAGACACATATTACTTAATAAATTGGACTTAATCGGGTTTCGTGGTAATGGGTACTCATGGTTCAAAAGCTATTTGTCGAACAGGAAACAAATGGTATCAGTGTGTGGCATAGGCGTAACCGGGGGGGGGGGTTATAACCCCCCCATTGAAAAAATATTTCGGACTTTGTTTATATTAAAATACCTAACTTGTTTTCAACACCTATGCAAATGTTAAGCTACAATAAATTATCAATATATTGCTGACATTATCTTTGGTTGAATTTGGCACTGACACTTTATTTTATAAAGATGCAGTGTAGTTTATCAAAGTATAGTGTTCTAAAGGCAGCACAGGGCGTTTTCCGCCACAGATTATTTGCCGTCGCCGTCATATCAACAGTGGCGCGAAGGAGAGTATTAGAGCATACACATTCGTTGTAAAAACAAACGATCTGTTTATTTGCCGCTGACGGTAGCTGTGCAGCAGCTCACTGCCATTACAATCGAATGATTTTCCATCGTCTCTGCCGAAACAGTGGCGAATATGACCAATTTTCCTTATATTAGTATTTTTTTCGTAGAATACTAGCCTTCAGTAGCGTGTGCAGTTCGTCAAATGACGAAACCGACATTCTTAAATAATTGAAACATGTTTCTTCTAGTTCCTCAAATCAGTGTAGAATGCTCCAAAATCTTCTCTTCTTTTATTTATTTATTGGACGAACGAAAATAAGTATATTTTTTGCTTCCTTTTCAATCGGCGATGGAATAACAATAAAGCGAGAGTTTCTCTCTGTTCATATCCATAAAACATTAAAAGAAATAATATATTACATAACACATTTCGTGATTGATGAACTAGACACTTCAGTTTAATTAATCAGAAGAAGGCTTTTTATGAGTGGGGACGGTAACTAATCTGCAGTCGGCAAAAAAAAACGCCGTGTGTTCCAAGTCAGGTTAGAGGCAGAGCACGGAAATATTTGGTGGAGGATGAGTCATGGTTGCTATTCTAAATTATTCTAAAGTAGGCATGAATCACAATTAGAAGTGGAAAATTATACATACCTATATCGTTTTAAAGTACTTTTGGGAAGCCTAAAACAAGTTATTTTGCATCTTAATTTAATCCTAGAACCGGCAATGTTTTGGCGTTTGGGACCATTTTTTCAATAATTCGTCAAAAATAGTAAATGAATCATAATTCAAAAGTGTTCCACAGCTTTTTTGTAGAGAAACGTTCGAAGAATTTATATAATATGCTAGTAAAAAAATGATAGATGTAAAATTTACAAATTTATTAGCTCAAGAAACAAAAAATGTTCAGTTACGAAAGGTAAAAGTTTAACTTTAGGTCTACATAAAAAGTAGAAAACATTTGTTTTGAATTTTTTCCATAAATGTAAAAAAGTTTCGTAATTTAGTTCTAAATAGAATTGTATACAAATATTTATCAATTTCCAATTTCTTATTTTGAAAACACCAGTTTTTATGTTCCTACTACAAGACTGCTATCAAAACTATGCCAAGTTTGAAACGTAATTTAGGAATATATACTTTGCCTAAAAATGAAATATTATTATAACAAAGTGTAGAAAATAAATCAAAGAATTGAACTGTATACTTGTAAATTATCTTTTCATAAAAGTGCATGTTTGACTTAAAATTATTTGAATAACAAAAGCGAGGAGAAATATAGAAACATCCCACTCATGCTTGGTATACAACGGTCGGATATGAAGCTGCATGGGGAATAACCGTTAATTTGAAATTACAGCCTTGGTTTGAAAACGTCAAAACGCTCTCACTCCTACGCTCATAGACAACAAACCTTTCGAGCAAAACTTATTTGGTTCATAGGAAATGTTAGCTTGAAGCATTCTCTACACATACATATCAAAATATGCCCAAAAATTTACTTCTATTACACAGAAGGCTTCTATCACGTGTAATTAGTAAGGCTGGTATTGTTAAGTATTTGTTTTAAAACTGACCAATTGCAAGGGTCTACAAAAAGCCCCACAACTTTAGAACTATTTGTCCGATTTTTGATTGTAGGCAGTTTTTTATAGGGGAAAGTGTGATGCACCCATCAGTATATAGGTATAACTCAGAAAAAATACTGGGTGGGCTGTAGGAAGGGACATAGAAACTGGAAATTAATGGTAATTTCGGCGTATTTCATTCACGTGACAGTTGCTTTTAGAAAACTCAAAACTAAAACGATGATTACGTATGTATTTTGAGATTGGAAGAGTTTTAGTGGGTCAAATATTCGATACAATCACGCGTTACAAATGTGCCGGTTCTAGGGTTAAAACAATCTACCTCCCCCCCCCATACAGTCGTCCTGGT
Organism: Philaenus spumarius; assembly: GCA_018207615.1. Lineage (NCBI taxonomy): Eukaryota > Metazoa > Arthropoda > Insecta > Hemiptera > Aphrophoridae > Philaenus > Philaenus spumarius. The sequence continues at coordinate 122,096 of JAGFPH010000149.1, forward strand.
TACGCCTATGGTGTGTGGAGGGAGTAAATAGTGAACCTCAGCCTGTGGAATATGGCGTAATCCAGGCATCGATGTTAGGACATATTCTGTTTTTGATTTACATAAATAACTTATCTAAAATCAATATTGATGGGAACTTTTACCTATTTGCGTACTATATGGCCATTGTATTCGAGAGTAATAGTTGGGAAGAAGTACAAGGGAAGGGTGTAAAGGATTTGTCGGTAATTTTTTTTTAAACATACTATGTGTCTCAGTTCACCCTAAGACCTTTGGAAAGTAATGCACCATTTATTTTATTTTACCTAGGATGAAGTGATGCAAGAGATTTTTTTTTTAAATGGTAAAGAATTTTGAAAAATAAAATTTGATCATATGACTAGATAGCCTGAAGGTAGATCTACAAAATCATGGGTATAAGTCCATTAAAAATAAAATTTGTAGCGCGTCAATTCATTTTGAATTTGAAAACTATAACTTCACCCCGTTTTACGGTAACTCATATTACGTTTCACAGATGATTTTCCATAGTATTCCAAAAAAACCTCAGACTTTTTCAAAATTATGAAGATAAGGCCTATAAAAAGTCAGTTTTTTTATGGTTAGGAGAGGTAGGGAAGGATTATTGTGAGTCCGTCATTTTTTCGGAGTATATATAACGTTATGTTTAGTTTATATATCGCTCTTTTTATCTTTTAATTTTTTATCTCGCGTTCTACTTCTGATTATTTGTAAGGGTATTTTTGATGTGGGCACAGGAGTGATGTTGTTGTTCTGGTGATGACCTATTTATAATTTCTTGTACATTTTACAATTGTGTTTTTCTTCATCTCTTTTTAAATAATTATTATTGTAAAGTTATGTTGTGCACGACTCGTACCCACGCATAAATAAATAAAATAAAATCAACGAAAACAATAATATGTACGCTGAATATGCACACCACCGGATGTTTAATATGAGAAAAACTATAATATTAAAATACTATAATATTGGTTTGTGTAACTTATGCATACAAATTATACGATTGTGAGAATATAGACATAAAAGTAGCTTAGTCCCTAATTTCATTGGCTTGCATAACCTTGAGCAACATCTGTTTACGACTCCTTTGTCCGAGTGGTGACGGTTGTATACCTGCTTCTTTTCTGGAAGGCATAAATGAATTACTTTTAGTGTTGAACGTTAATTTGCAGTGAATACACGTAGTTATTGAATAATATTTCTTATTACGATTTGTGCTGTTTAATAGTTTTTTAAAATGTCGCAATTTTGTTTTATTTGTAGTACACTTTTAACAGCAAGTGAAACTGTTGTTGGTGATCGTGGAATGAAGACTCTGATTGTTTCGACTGTTAAAAGAAATGACGGGTTCCTTGAATACCTGAAAGACCAGAAGTCTGTAACAATTCATGTGCAGTGCCGTAAAATGTATACTCGGAAGAGTACTATTGCTGCAGTTAAAAGACAGCACGAAATGGATCAAGCCAGTACATCAAAAATGAGTCCACCTCGTACTAGAGCACACGTAAGTGAATCCAAGTTTTGTTTTAAAAATCATTGATTATTTTGCGGCGATGAAGCGAATGAAGAGGCTGGAAAGAAGAAAGCGCAGAATGTTCGGCGTAAAATTTATAAAGTTGCTACTCTTGCATTCACAGAATCTATTCTGAAGGTAGCTTGGACTCGTTCTGATGACGCAGCAAAAAGTGTTACTGCACGCATTGAGTACGAATATGATTTGGTTGTTGCTGAGGCTAAGTACCATAATAATTGTTGAAACCAACCACTGGGGCTAAAATCTGTTTGTCCTCAAGATGTATCTACAAATGTTGCGATATAAGAAATATTTACATACATTGAAAGTAGCGATGATTGTCAATTTTTATTAGAAGAGTTAAAAAGTATTTGCAAAAATCCAGATTTAGATAACAAAACAATTAAGATACGGTTGAAGTTTATGTATGGCAATAAAATTATTATCACTGAAAAACCTGTAAGATTAACATTCATCTGTTTTATTGACAATCATCACGATATTCTTAACCAGGCTTCATTTTATTGTTATGAGAAAAATTTACAGCTGCAAATATTTTAGTGAATCAAGCTGATAATGAAGCCGTTGTCCTCATAATTGAAACAGCCATAGAACAATCCAATACAACAAATACTGTAAGGTACAACTATCGTTGTCAGTAGATGTTGACTTATTAATATTACTGACTGCACGAACTCCAATTGATTAGATTATTTAATTTTTGAAACCCAGGAAACCTCAACAACCAACAAAAAAATATTCATCAAAAAGTTTATCTGCTTATTGAAAATGTCAAAATCATATCTTATTTTTTCATGCAATAACTGGCTGCGATACATCAGCATTTTTCAGAAGGGGCAAAACAACAGTATTTAAAAAAAAATTGATTGTTTATAGTATATAGATATACTATATTTTATATAAATTTATTTATTTTATATAAAAAAGTACATAGATATTTAAGTTTTGTAAAAAATTCACGGAACAATAAAAGAGTGCAATTATCTTGTCTTCCTCCAATCTTGTCTTCCTGGCTAGTGTCCAGAGGTTCTCAAAGTCCAGGCCACCACGGACCCCCACCTGAAAACTTGCCAACTTGGCGGCCCCCCCCCCCCCCCAATTTATATGATACATTTCAATCTTATTTCCTAATATGTACTTACCAAGAATTCTATATATTTATTCAGTTTTCTATATATGTTTTAGAACTACTATCTATTTCATTACTTAACACTATTATTTTGGGTTGTGTTAGTCAAAATTAATTTAAAAATCAATACCTAGGATTAGGAATAAATGTTATCAAATTCCAAATGTTCTTACAAATGTTATTAAAGGTTTACTAGTAATAACGAACTTATTGGTGTTTGTGAACAAAACATTGTTAGCCTCGTTTAAGTGCTGATATCATTCTTCATATGAGTTGTACAACAAAGACGTATTAGGATTTTAAATGACAAAACGGAAATGCTCAAACATGTTTAATTACACAAAAAGTAAGAAAGTAAAACATAGGCTAGTAACTTATGAACATAGTTATCTATAATATTTTTAAATAATATTTATCAAGTCTCCTTTCACAAATCATTGTGTCATCGTCTCTTGAGTTTTCACAGATAAATCAATGGGACGAATGAAGTTGTTTCTTCGATTTGATAATATCCAAGGTGTTGGGGAGAATTGTTGAAATCTTCAACCTCAATGCTGGTTCAATATTCTTAAGTCGATTTCTTTTAACACTTTTTATGTTACAAAGTGTAGAAAATGTTTGCTCACACAAATAAGTTGTACAAAAAGGGACAAGATGTTTGAGTGCTTCGTTAGCTAAATCTTTGAATTCAGACTGGACAAGAAACCAAAAATGACATAAATCATTTTCTTCTTTGTAGATAACTTCCCAAGTACCACTGCAAGATAACTCTACTAATTCATCTTGCTTACCTTCAGAGAGGCTTGAAAGACTAGCAATATCTCTTTTTTTAAATGGGTATCTCATCCAGTCATTATTGGTATCTGGTTCAGGGAAGTACTTTCTCAATGCATTTGACAAATCTATCATGTGTTCAACAATTATGTCTTGGACTTCAGAGGGAAGACTTTCTTCAGATGTCGTTAGAAAATGTTGTAAAACAGGCAAGGCAGTGTAGGACTTTTTTGCAACTCGACCTGCCCACAGTTTCAGCTTTTCAATCATTGCTTCGATTTTTTCTTCTACAAGGAATACATTGATATCAGCTCCTTGTAGCTTCAAGTTTAAAGCATTCAAATGGGTAAATATATCAGCCAAATACGCAATTTTGCAGAGCCAAGAGAAGTCATTAAGCTTTTCTCATAGAGTAAATTTTTCATGTTTTGTTTCCAAGAAAAATAATCTCACTTCATCAGCAAGTTCGAAAAAACGCGTGAGAACGTTTCCTCGAGAAAGCCATCGCACCTCTGTGTGTAAAAACAGCTGTTCGTGGTCACTTTCCATTTCCTGACAAAGCAAGGTAAAAAAGCGCGAGTTCAAGGGTCGTGACTTTATGTAGTTAACAATTTTAATAAGTTCATCAAATACAGTTTTCAATTCTAGTGACATTTTTTTTACTGCTAGTGCCTCCCGATGTATTGAGCAGTGAGTCCATTTGACATTTGGAGCAACTCGCATCACTCGAGCCATCAATCCCGTTTTATAACCAGCCATTGCTCCAGCTCCGTCAGTAGCCAATCCGACACACTTATTCCAATCTAGTTCATGTTCCTTAACAAAATAATCAAGGGCTTCGAACACATCATTTGAGTTGTTATGAAGAACCTCTTTACAAAACAACAGGTCTTCAAAGACACGTTTTTCGTATTCGTAACGAACAAAAGTTAACAAGTGAGATTTGTCCGTTAAATCTGTACTCTCGTCTAATTGTAACGCATACATTTTGGTGATTTTCAAACGTGTAACTAATTGAAAATGCACGTTATCTGACATATCATTGATCCTTCTTTTAAATGAGTCATTGGATAAAGAAATCGAACCCATTTCTTTGGCCGCAGAATCACCCAGCATTATGCTGCACATAGTTTTGGCAGCAGGCATAATTAGCTCTTCTCCGATGTTATAAGGCTTTCCCGATTTAGCAATCAACAAGGAAACAGCATATGAAGCCATGGTCGCCTTTTCATTTGCAGTGCCTGTTGCAATTTTTTCAATTTGAGTTTTGGATTTTTTCAACTTATTGCTTTCTATTTTAAAGAATTCTATAGACTTACCCAACAACTCGTAGTGCTTTGTTTCTAAATGCCTATGCAGCTTAGCAGGTTTCATAGATTCATTAGACAGAATTTCAAAGCACACTATACATTGCGGTTTTTGTTCACTGTCTGTACCAGCCTGAACAAATCCAAAATTTAAATATTCATCACAATACTTGCGCTTTTTATTTAGCTTTGCTTACACTGGCACTGGATTTTGAACACGACGGAGTAGCAAGGTCAGGAGGGCTCCCGTCAGGCATTGCCTCTTCATTCGTACGTTTAACTGTGCCTGTTTTTAACCAACGATCCATTACTGATTACTTGACGTTTTCACTAAACACAATGTAATACAACCAACGGAATTAATGTACTAAAGAAAAAAACCTTCGCAACACTACACTGCAATGTATTTACCACGGCAACGAGTCAAAGAAACATAGAGTGACAATATGCGAGAGTATTTTTGAGGTTAAGAAGCACTGTTGATGTTTTGTTTGGTTGCCAAGACGCGCATGCGCATCCCCCTTCCCTCTCAGCGCTCAATCTGTACAGTCAATATTCGGACTTTGAAAAATATTTCTAAATCCTCCAGGATGTAAAAGTTGGAAACACCGGATGTAAATCGGACGCGCTCTTGAATCAAGTTCGGTTTAGCCTAGTCAATTAATTGTAAAAAATGTTAGTCCGGTAAATTTCTGATGTATTCTGCACCTACAGTTGTTTACTTTAAAATAACAAATTGTGTATTTTAAGTTAAATAATACAAAACCCATTCATTATAAGGTACCGTAGTAATGAAGATAAATATTTTATTGTGTAGTGAGGGGAAAAGTGCAGGGACAATTAATGAAATAGAGGGGAAAAAGGGGGAAATTTTGATCATGGCTAAGGGAACTTTTCGTCGTAAAGTGGAAACACTGCTACAGTGTGTCAACTGAAAGAGTGAAAGTCACTGCTACCAACTGTCCTCACTGCCAACTAACTAATTGTAGTTATATATCTATGCTATTTATCTACTCCAGCTACATGTTGTGGTTGAATTTAACTTATTTTCTACTTTTTAGCAGGCTAGCACCGCGGACCCCCTGATACAAGCTCGCGGACCCCACTTTGAGAAACTCTGTGCTAGTCAACACTTATGTCATGTATACTATCGAGTTCCAGTATGGCTAGGCAATCAACTGTACCGAGAAGACTGGGGTTGGAAATTAATAGACAATACTTTGGAGCCAATTCAAACTTTACTCCCTCCTGCTCCGTAAAAACTTCTCAACACCATCTTCTGCAATTGCAAAAAAGGTTATAGTAAAAAATATAGCTGGAAAAAGTTGGGTTATTTTGTTCACCAGTATGTACCAATTATTGCCAAGGCCAATCTTGCTCCAATGTTGAATCAACTTCTACAGATGAAGATTTTTATGATATCAATGAGGAGACAACTGATGTAGCTTTAACACATATCTATCTAGAAGAACAAAAAGGCGAAGAAGATATAACAATTGAAGTGGCATTTGAAGATTATCAGTCAGTAACAACATCATCCCAAAACCAACAATAATTATTTCGATTTAAATCATTTTCAATGTGCAGAAATGTGTGCATATTATGTAAAATACGACTTCAACTTTTAGAATCACAATATCTCAGGAATGGTGATTCTTAAAAAAAAGTATGAGAACAATTTTTGTAGATAATTTCATGATCTACAACTTTTGTCTGATCTATTTTTATTATAAAACTAACAGTTTACCAGAAAAATTTGAAAAACCATTTTTGACCTTTGACCTTGAATAACTTTTTTTTTGCGGATGTGGGATCAATGGGGATTTTTAGTATTTTATTTGTAACAATGTCCCCAAGGTCTGTACCAATTTTCTAAGTGAATTATTGTAAATTGAAATGTCTACTTTGAACGGACTATATTACAACTACAATTTACAAACTATTAGTAAACAAAAGGCAGGATTTTTTATCAATACATTTGTTTACTCATATTTTGTAAAACAAAGTGGGATTTGTAATTTGGTTATCACTACATTTGTTTATTAGTTGTTTGCAAACAAAAGGCAGGATGTTTTATCTATACATTTGTTTACTCATATTTTGTAAAACAAAGTGGGATTTGTAATTTGTTTATCACTACATTTGTTTATTAGTTGTTTGCAAACAAAAGGCAGGGTTTTTCATTTAAGGTTATCAAGATAATTGCTTACTAATAGCGGATTCAAAAGGCGGGATTTGTAATTTGGTTATCACAAAGTTTTTTGTTTGCAAATCAAAGGGGGATTTTTCACTTTAGTTTATCAAGACATTTGTTTACTAATTCTTTGTTAAGAAAAGGGGGATTTTTCATAAAATTAACAATACTTTTTTCTATTTTAATTTATTTTTAAACAAAAATTGGTTCAGTGTGTTTAGTACTTGTTTGTTATGAATTTTTGTGTTAATGTAGGGATTTGTGCAAAATAACACACAAATTCATAACAAACAAGTATTAAAGACTAATAAAACACACTGAACCAATTTTCGTTAATAGTAACCGTAGTAGTAATAGTTTAATTTCTTTTATGACAAAAATTGGCATTCTTTCAATTGATATGTGCTTTTTAAATAACTTTTATATAGGTCTTAGAACATTGGAGAAATAGAACTTTTAAGGGCTTATAAGTTTTCAACTGTAGTACTGGATAGTTGATTAAATTATCTAAGAAATTAAATATGTTTTTTTTTTTTTTTAATTGATTAACACGTTTACTTTTTGCCAGTTAGACATTTAAAGATGAGGGAGGCAGGTATAAACAGAATGCCCTTATTTAGGCTTGTACCTACGCAACTGTATTGAAGGTTCCAACAGTAGCAAACTGAACCACTGCATCACTTTACTCACCTGTGAAACCTTTTAAAAGATTCCAACTCCCAATACTAGATTCAAATCATTTTAACCAGCATTACATATTTAAATAGAAGACAAGAAAAATACATGGGGATGAAAAATCAATTTTATTGTTACACAAAAATTCACATATTATATTACAAAAGGATGATTGAGCAATGTTCCCTTTCTATTTATCAGTCCAAAGAAAATTTACAAAACATTACCACAATTGGTACTACAAACACAATTCAACTGAGTATTTCTTCAGTTACAATTGTATGCTTGTACTAGACTATATAAAACAACTTAAGGAAATTACACAATACATAAAATATACAACATTATGATACAGAAGTAATAATATGACCAGGATTGTACCAGGTACAAACTCACTGAATTACTAGTTAGTGTAAAAATGGAACTATAAAACATCTTTCAATAATCCTTTTCCTATCCGTGAGGTATAAAAATACAGACATATTTTCAACTGTACATTCACAAGTACATGACAATTTTATATAAAAATTTAATTAATGGACAATCAGCTTACTATTTAATAAATAAGGAATTATATCTACATAGTTTGCATGATGATTAACAACTAAAAAATATATTATTTTAGTTTGTGTTTTATAAAGATAACATACCTTAAATCATTGTTATTCTATTCACTTTATAATAGTGAAATATTACTTAGCAAATATAAGTTACAGTCATATGCATTATTTAATTAAAAACATAAATATAAATACCACATGTTTGACCATTTAAAGCTTTTAGTTTCCAAAATCAATAAATAAATATATTCAATATGAATACAATTGGAAAATAAACCATAGTACTAAAATAGTTGTAAAGCGTTAAAGATATTTTTTTAAATATATAATAATCGAGATAATATAACGACATGGGTTTTTTGTATTAAAGCATTTTCACAAACACCAGCAAAGCCAGCACCCGGGTAGAATATGGAAACTTTCAGACATAGTCCAACAAGGAAAAATTTTATTTTATTGCGTCCAATACAGGTGGATTCGTCTGTTTTGCTGAAGTTTGTGAATCGTCATTATAAAAACAAATTGAATTGTACACTTCTTGTAACCGTTAACAGACATTAATTTATATTAACATTTATCTTGTGCTTAGGCAGAGAAACAGGAAAGTAAGAAACTTTAAGTTAAAAAATCATAACACATTACTCTTCCTATATAAAAATAATGCTTAACCAAAATTGATTTGTGTTAAAAATATAAATTACTAAAGTTTCTTAACTGCATTACCTGATTTCAGTTGTAGCTAAAAGTAAATATTTATATTGGTATGTCATTTATTTACTTTCAAAAGAAATCGAGCAGTTTACTGTTAATAGCTATCCACTAAAACCTTGTTTATCCAGTTTTGATAGGACCAGTACCGTTACGAATAAATGAAATTCCGGATAAACCAAATATCATGAGGTTTCATATAAAAACACATGTTTTTTTAATCTTTTATTGTAATATACAATAATTACTACCGGTAAGTACAGAAAATTGGTTTAATTATTGCAAGACATAAGACAAAGAAAACTGAAACTATTTTTTACAGAAATCTCTAATGTTCTTCTGCTTCACTGACAGACATTTTAATTCTGAACACAATTATTATTAATAATGATTGTTATTTAAAAAGTCACTGCACTCAGCAACAATATTGTTTACTCTTACTTAACACAACACAACACAACACTGGATCTTACAATAATATAACAGAAGTAAACAAACAAGTAGTGCTGATTGACGGGCACGTCTGACTCACAGGGACAACGCGAGTACTACCAGTGCCGCTAAACTGACACCCTGTACGGGATCTGCCACAACTCGCGTTGTAATGTCGCAAAAAAAAATGTTTTTTCTGAGAACCATTGCGGATAAACCGGAGATCCAGATAAACGAGGTTTTAGTGTAGATGATTACAAACAAAATGCTGAACTGGTTTTTGTATTTACTGCTAGTTATGTAGTATTATGGCATTGGATTCAATTGTGTAATTTAGTTTTACAATTTATAAATTTGAATCACAAGGCCAATCAAATACTATCTTTTTTTCAAAAAATAGAATAAATTTCAAAATGTTGTCATAACAAAATTGGTAATTTTAAAATTAATTATTTATTCTTAGATCATATACATTTATTTTCTTTTAATCTAATTAATTAAATAGGAAATTTAAATATTGTATTATTCCAATAACTTCAATCTTGTGAACTACTTATAACTTGTTTCTTTAAAAAATATTAAGAAAATTTAGCAAAAATCAAATAAATATGAAATTTTACAACAAAAATGTAAAAATTGAAGCTAAAACATTTCACAATCTTTTAATTCAAAATCAATTTTTTAAATAAAATTTGTATACTTCTTTAGTTGTGAGTACTTACTTAAAAGTATAATTTTGTTATTTGGTTTATTTATTTAAAGTTAGCATCTATTTTCATATTTTTTTAAATTTGCAAGTTTCTCTGCCATTTTTTAAATTTGTATTTATTAAATAATATAATTGGTTTTTCCATAGATACCACAGACCATGTTAAATGTTTTATGATGCACACTAACATACCACAGAATAATTCTAATATGTTATACCTTTTTCCTAGGAAAGAAGAGAACAAGATATTCAAAACAGTAAAATACAAAGAAACGTAACAAATTTTGTATTTTTTTAATTATGCACTCAGTGCACATCTTTAGTTAATGATTTAATAGCAGTTATTTTACAAAGAGATATTCCAAGTTAAGAGTATATTTTGATAAGCCTCCATATTGAGGAGGAAGGAGAAGCAGAAGCACCAATGGGCTATCATCATCTTAAAATAAACTATTTTCGTCCCACACCTACAAAACCATCCATGGTCTCACTCCTGTTCCAACCAGGGTTATGAAGCTGAGGGCTGTTATATTCAGGTACATTAGCCTACTATATAAATTAAGTATAATATACAAAATAAATACAAAACTCATATTATAAAGCTCCATACAATCAATAAAAAAAGTATTTTCATTTTCCTGTTAGGATACAATGTTGAAAGATAGAGTACTAAAAATAGAAAGATAGAAACCAAGTACTGAAAGATAGAGTACTTAAGACTAAATCCTTCCACTCAACCACTGGTTTAAAAAGTAAATTTTCATTTCAATTTTGACATTTCTCTCAAATTGATAATTAATTTAGAAGGTTGACAGAATCTAAATTATTTTTGGGGTGCCATTTTTCTCACTTGATTATTTAGAGGATCAACAAATTTTCTTCTGTAATTTATGGATAGTATATTAATTACCAAAAAAATACTGTATTATCAAATGTACTACAAATTCTAATGTGTTATTTTATGAAAACTCTGATTACGTTACTCTGTAAATATAATTTAAAAACATAAAATGTCACAAATGGGTGAAAAATGTAAAATTTTATAATTAAGTTTATCAAAATTACAAACTCAAAATGCATTTTCTTAATATCATAGCTAAATTTGGTTATATTTAAAAATAGTTATTAGATTAAAACAACCAGTATAATTGTGATTAAGGGTGTGCGAGATGATGTTTTTGAATTCAAGACAAAAACAGGAAGTTTTTTAATACAAATTATTGAGTAAAAAGAGGAGAGTTGAAGTTTAGGAACAAACGAGAAACGACAATTTATTAAATACAGAAATCCCTCGCCATTCGCGGTTTTGATTATTCGTTGTCACTAAAAAAAGAAAAATTATATTAAATAGCAATAAAGTACATGCAAAATTCGTATATTATTACAGTGTATGTTCTGCAATTATTGCTGTACGAATTTAATAACATTGTATAAATACCAAGTTGGTGAAACACTCACATATACAGCAAAACATACAAGATGGGATTTCCTACAACACACTTTTTTTGCATGAATACAAGAACTTGTGCAAATGAAGGTTGATGGCATACTGTACTGTACAGTGATTTAGTTAATGACATCAATTTAGTGTACAGCAAGTCAAATTAATTTAAAAGAAGTGACTGAAATTTTTCGATTAGTGAAAGAATTAGCTGCAAAAGTGTCAGAAGTCGATCTATCTCTTGAACCAAACTGTCAATAAAATTCAGTCGAGAACTTGACACGTCATTAGCACCGAACATCAAAGTTCTAAAAGAACTAGAACTAAATAAAAAATAATCAAATTACATATTGTTTAAACTTAATTAAAATTAAGTTAATTTAAAAAAAAAATTTGTTAAGTTTTATTTTAGTAATTGTAGTTTTATAGATTTCACAATGATAAATATTGCCAGAGTGGACTGTACAGTTCTTAGATTTTAGTGAACTGATTCGATTATTATGTATTTAGTATTATAAAACTGCAATTATAATTCTGGAGTTAAACAGGATACTTTCTACAAAAATTAAGTACATAAAATTTTAGTAAACATGAATTTATTATCTTATGTAAACTAATTATAGATATTATTACATGTTTTAAAATTTTCTATATTTTACGAACATAACCTCCCTTTTCCTATAAAGATTTGGTTTTCGCTATTCGTGGTTTTGTTATTGGAGGCAATTTTTCAGAACCAAATAGCGAGGGATTGCTGTACATTTGATCAAGATCGAGAAAAAGGGAGAATAGTGTTTTACGAATAAGATTGGACTCAAATTTTAACCTGGTCACAATTAAAGAGAGACATTTCAAATACTGTTTTAAATCATGGAAAGAAATATGTGTATGGGAAATAATTATTAAATTAACCTTTCACATTGCTGTTATTACTGAGTTTATGAATTTTATTACAAATATATCGTATCTTAAAGATTGATATGTAATTTAACAGTAGACTATTAATTAATAAACCTGTATGCTGTATATCAAAGATATTCATTTTTATGTTTTTTTTAATATAATTATTCTTATTTTTAATTAGCATTATTAAATTTAATCTTCTTAAATCTCTAGGTTATGTGAAACAAACCCATCCCTACTATGCTAAGCTATTTCTCTTCAGTGGTAAGGTAGTTTGAAGAAGATACTATAACATCCTAATCACTTCCATATTGAGTTTTCATTTTAATTTAACATTTTGTTTTATACAGATTAAAAATAATCGAGGTTTTAAAAATGTATCAAGAAATTATGGCAAAATTGAGAAAAGTTAAACCGAGAAATTAATTGTATTCTTGACAAGATCCAGATGATATTGAGTTATTTCTCGTTATAACTCGAGAGATTGAGATCTTGCGCCTGTAATTGTGAACATGTTTATACATTTATAATTAAAAAAGAGAACCATTTAAGGGACAATAGATATTTACATAAAAAGTTTGAAGGATTAAGCAACGAGGCGAAAGCTAAGTGCTGTAAAGAAGGTTTTACATAATCTACTTCTTCTAATATTATACAAAACCACTTCTATTCAAACAAAATGAAATACATCGTAATACACATTTAGACAGATTTGTAGTTTGTAATGAAAAAATACAGAGGGGTGAAGAAAATCCAACCAAATATTGATTACTGTGAAAAATCACAGGCGGATTAATTAGATACACATCAGAAATACATCATTTAAACAAAATATTATTTAAACAACATACTTTATCTAGGCCTACCTAACTATGCAGACGGGGATTTTTAATTTGGAAAATGTGTACAATTATAATGACTATAAAACTGTAGGAATATTTGTTAAGATTTTGTGTTTATGTATATTTTTATATATATTTAAATAAAAATATTATTTTTTATTTGCCTTTTATTTCATATTGATAGGTCAAATGATTTAGAAGTTATTAATATTATAGGCTATATTATTGATTGAAGTTGTAAACATAACCCCAAAGTATAATCTACGCTAGGTTCTGTTTGAGTATTACAGATGATGGGTGAAATCAGCTGTTACATTATTACGAATAGGTATTTCTTCTATAAATGTTACTCCACGTACGCTCATACATGCACTCGCTTTTATAGAAGTTGATTGTAATTTATGGACTCATTACATCACTCTGTTATATAATGAGAGATAATATAAAATTTTGTTAATTAAACTTATGGGATTAGATAACATAAAATACTCAAATTGTAAACACCTACTACTGAAAATATATGGTACTTTTAATAAAAAGATGCAGCACGTTTAGTTTACTAATATTGGTTGTTCGGGATGTTTGTAAATAACTAAAAAGATCATAACTTAGGAAAATATTTTTTAAACAAATTTATATATTCCAACTTTTATAAAATCACTTTCCTAATATTTTGGTTTTTAACTAATCTTCGTCATAAAACTAAGAAGGAAACATTAAGTCTAAGTCCTAGACCTATACGAGTGTGTTAACATTTTAACTTTTGTGTGATGTTAAAACCTCAACAACATCTACAGTAAATTTTGAAGTAAAGGGGTGTACAAAATATGGTTGATTTACCTGAGTACTTCAATTTTAGCTATTTGTATATATAATCAGCTAATTACAATACCATGAAAGGAAAAGAAAATAATTGTAGAGCTTGATTTATTTGTGTTTTCAATGGAATAAATGTGAAACTATCAGTTCATCAGCGGATTAGGGAAGATTGAAAACATTATAGAATGGCAAGGAAAGCGGTTTACTGAAAGATATGAAAACATGCAACAAAGGAAAGGGAAGATCTTTTGTAATTTGTTGATATTTGGTGCAGAAAAACAATGGAAACATTTTCTAAGAATAGAAAGGTTTATGATTTTGCCACTTTTAGTGAATTTTACACAATTTTAATAACTGTTCTGTAAAATATCAGAATTAATTGTTTAAATTTCGTATAGTACGAATTTAACGAAATGTTTATTCTAGGTTTAAACATTTTTTTCCCAGTTGAAAAAGAAATCATTTTGACAATTTTTGTCTCTAATGTAATAATAAAAAATCATTGACATATTATATTATGATTAATTTAAAAATTTTAATTGTCAATAGCTCAAAATATAATCAACACATTACACTTTAATCAAAATGTTAAATCCGTTAGTCTTAGGTGCTACATAATACAAAAAAGTTCAACCACTCTTCAGAACTCCTTTTCCATGATAATTTTTGTCTTGCCCCTCATTATGTCTATAAGACTAATGAACGGTGGGGGTGCAGTGGTCAAGATGGTCATCAAGTTTGTTGTAAGGCCTTTCAGTTGAGGGGTTAGTATTCCTACTCCAAGGTTAAAGTACCCAAGTCAAATTTGGGAGAAGACCATAGATGTTTGGTAATTGAAATACTAAAACGTTAATTTCAAGTGATAATAGTCAGATTATGTCTATTGCCTAAAATCACAACAAAATGTTAAAATAAAGAATAGGGAATGAAACAAAGTGAAAAAGCCCAATTTGAACCTGACAGCGTGAACCATTAGCTATCCCCGCTCATAATTGATAGTTCCATATTATAAACTGTAATAAATTCATGTTTTGTTCAAAGGAAATCGCTACAACTGTAATATTATTACACAATTTAATATGTTTTACGTTTATTTCTGTACATTGAACTTCTTAAATGTCAATAACAAAAATGTTTCTACTTATTTATTATACTACAATTTATATTCAGTACATAACAGTATATTTGAAGTATTATATATATATTTAAAAGTTGAAGTTTATACATCCAACTAAAACTTATTCAATTAATATTGTAAAGTATAATTATGTATCTTAACATATTCTAGCAGTACTACAAACTTATAATAGTTCATTCTCAGGTACATTAGTGTGCATATAAATAAACAATAATATCAACTTTTTCCACAGTAAATTCATTATGAATTTCACCATAAACAACAGTTGTTAATAATAAAAATACATTGCACCTATCAAAATAATATACCTAACAGATTTCAAAACAAACAAACACAAATAGGCAGTACATAAATAATTAACACTAACAAATAATAAAACTTGAACAAATAAAAGTTAAGAAATAAAATTATTAAGAAGTTTTGAGGATAAATAAACATGATATACGAAATTTAATATTTGGAGTAACTTGAGGATGTATGTATCATTTTCTGAAACTACATATAGCTGCCAGCCAAATCAACTTATTTGAAAATTACAAACTAAAATGACTTTTTTTAATTTTAGGTTATTTTAATTTAATTTCAATGCAATCAAATAAATGTTTATGCTTGTAGATGGAAAGCTAAATGTTATTATGTATAAATAAGTAATATCAGTTAGTTTCAAGGGCTGAGTTCATGAGTATCGATTCTTAGTAGTAAAAGACAGCAATTTTTAAAGTGATTTAATATCTGTGTATTAATTCCCCACTCCCAATGCAACTGCTTTTTTCTTACATTTTTGGCTAAAGAATATGAGTCCCGTATTGTTCCACTCATAATTGTTGTATAATTCTGAGGAAGCAAGAATAGACAGGTCAATAACATAATTAAGTATTCCAATTAGGAGCAAATGAAAATTTTATAAATTGACAAAAAATCAAAATTAAAGATAATGTTCTTTTTAATTAAAAAACTTGTTTAAACAAGGAAAACAGGCCAATGAATATAGATTCATAAAATAACTATCAACATTTTATAGTCAGTCAAAAATAAAACAAAAGTACTGTTGGTACAAAACATGTTTATTTATATTTTTACTTCTTGCTAATTTCTTTATATTTTTAACACATAAATTCCACTTAAACAAATTGACAAAATTTTCAACCTAATATAAATTAATTAATTAGGTAATTACCAAAACCTAATATAAATTTTTAAAGTTCAGCTGTTATTACTGATACAATATTCCAGTGCTAACTTAGAATTTTAAATATAACAATTAATTGTTTTCTAAAGTACAACAATAAAAATGAAAATAAATAAAACATTTCCTATACAAATAGATATAAAACTTAACTTATAAAGTATGGATTAAATCCATGGCTTTAAACCCAACCTTCCTCTAATAAAATTTAAAAAAAACTAAATTGGACAAAAATGTGAAAGTTATATTCATCACATACAAAAGATCATTTTTATGATCCATTTTCGAATTCTTACTTTACAAAATGTACCTAAGTGTAGAATGTTGGATTCCCTTCAACTAATTAATACATTACATATTATTACTGGCCTTTCATTAAACAACTCTTACTTGAGCAAAGATTCAACATCATTACCGAAGGAGAAGTCATCAAAACTACTTACTGTAGTCTCCTTATTGTAAACAAAGGTAAATTTCTAGAAAGTGAAAAGAAGAAATCATAAACAGTATTATCAATTCCAAAAAGCCATTGAAATATTGAATTACATCCTCTGATCCATTTTTTCAACTTCAATTTCTTACTTATTAACACAATTAGAGAAGCAAATTAAACATTATAATACAAACACTTAAACAAATATTGGAAATATTTAAATTAACTCCTTAAAACATTGAGAATATATCAGTTCAAAATGTTTAACTCTATACATCAAAAATCAAAGTTTTAAGAGCAAGTTTATGAAAGGATCATTATCATGTTTAGTAAAACATGATTTTTAACAGTGACATTTTGTAGACAGGATAGAATTTTGTAAGTTAAATGAATATTTGCAAGCCTTTTTTTCCAAAATTTTCACAAACTGCAATAATTGCAAGACCTTTAAGTTACAGTGAAAAAAGCTCTAAAGTGGGCAACATTTTATTTTACTACTTATAAACATTATTCATAACAAAAAAACTGTAAATAGTTTTATGACTTACATTAGGGCAACTAAAACACCTGTTTTAGAGAAAATATTTATTCAGAGAGGGGGTGATGGAAATTTTTGTTTAGTTTAGTATTTTGCATTTTCTAACCACTGTACCTAACCAAAACAACAATCTTTCAGATTTTTCAGGGTCAATTTTAGAATATAGCAAATATGGATTAATACAACAATATCTTCTGAAGTGTTCATGCTAATGTGTTTTGTTAATTTGTTATCACGATAATAAATATTTATTGCAAAAATATTTGCATGCAAGACATGTTTGCAGACTTTTTACTGCCAATAATTCTTCCTACCCCGATTTGATATATCTTTAATAATTTAGTTAGCAAAACGAATAAAAGGCACCCATGCATAATTTTCTCGATTTACCATCACTAACCGATGTCACTACAGTAATGTAAATGTTTTTAGCCTATGTCACCTACAGTTATTGGTTATAATAACAATAAATGTTTCTTTTACAGGGTGTCTACCAGATTTTCCAAACGAAATTCCCGACTTTTCATTACCATTTTAAAAAAAAATCCCGACCAAAAACTCAGACCATACTCCTTGATCCTACGCCTTTTCCCGACCATTAAAAAAAATTCTTTACCAAAAAACCCAGATTTGTTACCTTTCTTTTAAAACTAGCTGATCAATGTTTTTAACACATTAATTGAATAATTAGGAAATATATTTTAACAATGTTTCAAACTAAAAATATGTATCTAAGAAAGCCTATAAAAAGCCTTATTAATTAAATAATTTATATTTGTTGAAACTATTAATTGAATCTATAGATGGGGTATTAATAAAAGAATAATAGGTGTATAATAAATACTTTATTAGTATATATTTAAAATAAGGATAGGTCGATTCTCAAATTTATCGATTCCGATACCGATTCCGATTCCAAGAAATCGATTCCATCGATTCCAATGACCATTAAATTGTAAAGGGAAGTAAACATTGTTATTTAATTTTAACTGCATGGTTCTTTGATGTTAATGTTATCTTTTAATATTGTTATTGAGCTATGAGGAACTTACATAAAACTACTGATTTGGATTCATTACAAAATGTATATATATATTTTTTTTCACCATACTGTACAAAAAAAGCTGTTTTCTATCTGTATAGACCTGGGTGGAAAGCCAAGGGACGTAAAAATCACGCATAATTCTCGGTAAATTGTAATCAAATCGCATTCCCGGTAATTTTATCGCTTAACTCTCCAAGTGGCAACCCGCACAATTGTGCGGTCATGGACAACACAAATTGTATTTAATATTTAATCCACAATTTTTTTTAAGTTTTACTTATTTACCTTAATGAAGCCAGGTACAACAGCTATAAA
>JAGFPH010000149.1:140811-150904 GCA_018207615.1 Philaenus spumarius
CAGCTATAAAACAAGTTGTACTTATTTACCTTAATGAAGCCAGGTACGACAGCTATAAGAACGAAGTGTATAGTATATGCGGCCACACAAACAAAGAGGGTCGAGAGCGGTGGCGTTGAGAGGGCATGACAGCAAGGAACAACCAACATTGAATTAATTTTACCGTTCTCCAGTTTAATTTACAATAATTTAATTTAATTTAAATTTAAATCAGAACTAGTGAAAATATGGAACACTTTTTCGAGACTTTGGCTCTTCTAGACAGAACACACGAATTGAAAAATTAAATTAAGTTAAAATTACTTTTTATTTGTTCCATTTAGTTAAAAAATAAATAATCCACACTGAATTTTCAAAATTTTTATCCAAAAACGTCACTTTGAGGCACTACGACTTTTTAACAGTCAAAATCGGTTTCGTGTACCAAAAAACATATAAAACGATACCACACACTGAATTTTCAAAATTTTTATCCAAAAACGTGACTCCGACGTGCTACGACTTCTTAACTGTCAAAATCGGTTTTCCCGTACCTAAAAACATATAAAACGATACTCCACACTAAATTTTCAAAATTTGTATCAAAAAAGTCACTCCGACGCACTACGAAGTTTTAACTGTCAAAATCGGTTTTCCCGTACCCAAAAACATATAAAACGATACCCCACACTGAATTTTCAAAATTGTTATCCAAAAACGTGACTCCGACGCGCTATGACTTTTTAACTGTCAAAATCGGTTTTCCCGTACCTAAAAACATATAAAACGATACTCCACACTGAATTTTCTAAATGATGGTCCAAAAACGTGCCGCGACGAGCTACGACTTTTTAATTGTCAAAATCGGGATTCTCATACCTAAAAACATATATAACGAAACCCCACACTGAATTTTCAAAATGTTGGCCCAAAATCGTGACCGCGACGAGCTACAATTCTTTAACTGTCAAAATCGGGTTTCCCGTACCAAAAAACATATAAAACGATACCCCACAATGAATTTTCAAATGTTGGCCCACAAACGTGACCGCGATGAGCTACGACTTTTTAACTGTCAAAATCGAAATCTCGTTGCCAAAAACATATAAAACGATACCCCACACTGCATTTTCAAAATGTTTGCCCAAAAACGCGACCACAATGAGCTACGACTCTTTAAACTGTAAAAATCGGGTTTCCCATACCAAAAAACATATAAAACGATACCCCACACTGCATTTTCAAAATGTTTGCCCAAAAACGTGTCCGCGCCGAGCTACGACTTTTTAATTGTCAAAATCGGGTTTCTCGTACCCAAAAACATATAAAACGATACCCCAAACTGATTTTTCAAAATGTTGGCTCAAAAACGTGATCGCGACGAGCTACGACTTTTTAATTGTCAAAATCGGGTTTCTCGTACCCAAAAACATAAAACGATACCCCACACTGAATTTTCAAAATGTTGGCCCAAAAACGTGACCGCGAAGAGCTTCGAATCTTTAACTGTCAAAATCGGGTTTCCTGTACCAAAAAACATATAAAACGATACCCCATAATCAATTTTCAAATTTTGGCTCACAAACGTGCCCGCGACGAGCTATGACTTTTTAACCGTCAAAATCGGGTT
Source organism: Philaenus spumarius (assembly GCA_018207615.1). Taxonomy (NCBI): domain Eukaryota; kingdom Metazoa; phylum Arthropoda; class Insecta; order Hemiptera; family Aphrophoridae; genus Philaenus; species Philaenus spumarius. Next base: position 142,421 of record JAGFPH010000149.1, read on the forward strand.
TCTCGTACCGAAAAGCATATAAAACGATAATACACACTGAATTTTCAAAATTTTGTCCCAATATTTTAAAAATATTAACCCAAAAACGTGAACCCCGACGCGCTACCAATTTTTAACTCTTAAAAATAAAATAAAATTTTTAACTCTAATAAAACAAATAAAATTTAGTTTTCCATAAGTGTATTTCGAATCAACTAGTAATAATATTTAGGTGTGCAGCTAATAATCAGACATCGGAAGTATTTACCATTTATTAAATCAGCCACATCAAAATAACAGAACCTCTAAACACATGCTAAAGTTTTTAACTTCAAGACCAACGTTACGTAAACACAATAATCGGCCGAGCTGGCGCGTGGTTAGCGACGGCCGGCCGGTGACTTCGTTGTGTGTTGACAATATTTTGAAATTTCCAGGTTTATCAAAAAAGTCACGCATAATCCACGGAATTTTTCCCGGTAGTAAAAAATCATGCATAATTCCCGGTTTTCCAGATTGGTGGACACCCTGTTAGTTTTAAAGTTTTCATTAATTTTTAGTTATATTTTGAGAGTTGGATTATTCTCGACACACGGCCGAAATTCATTACTTTTTCACGACTTTTCACGACCTTTCAAAATCCCCGACTTTTTCCCAACTTTCCCGGAATTCCCGACTGGTAGACACCCTGTTTTATAATTTGATAGGTCATTTCTGAAATTGTCTAAAATATTTTACAAATGTCTCTGTACAATATTATATAGGTTTGAAAATACAAATAGGTTTGTGATACAGAAAATTAAAATTAAAATAGGACAGATATAGTTATTGCAATAACCAACATTATGTATCCTCTACTAATTAAAAATAATTTGTGTCAAACACTTATACATCTCTCTTTTTCATAATCAGACATAATTTCACTAGTATTTGAATTTTGCTTATCTGTTTGTTTAGTTATCTGAAAATTGTTTTCCGCTGAAAATTCAGACTTGTCTTTATAAAATCTTCCTCTTCTTATTTCACTTAGAATAATTTACACAATAGGGTTAAACAGATAGAAAAATAGTCAGATGCAAGAAATCTATTCTAACAAAAAAATTGGAGAATTGTCAAATGAAGATTTAGATTTGATGATCAAAAAGTACCACACTTTATCTCCAAGCCTTACAAACTTTATTGAGAGAAACGTAATATGTAAATTCAAAGAATCTATTATTTTTTTTAAGAAAAACTATTTTGGCTCTGTTTATACAATTTTTTACAATTGACATATTAAAAAGCAATAAATTTAAGATGTATGACCATTACAATCAATAATTAGTTCTTTTATTAATGGAAATTATAATGTTTACATTAGCGTTATCTGTTAGTACAGTGTCGCTTTTCACACTAAATTTAACTATTTTTTAAAAATATTTGTTTGATTTTTTATTCTTATTTGTTACATTTTAGGGGAATCATTTATTAGATAAGATTAGTAAAAAATTAGGCTAATCACATTGAAAAAGTTATAGGATAGATAAATTTAAATTTGTTCTGTTAGCAATCTGTAATGATCTCTGTTTTATTGGCATACACTTACTTGCTACTGATACATTAAATCTGTATTTAGTTAATACTAGGGATGGGTCGATTCTCGATACCACCGATACTTTACCGAAACTCGATACCGATTACCGATACCAAGAGATACTCAGTTGTCAGAACTGCCCGTTCTCGTATTTAGGACGGACCCCCGACGGAGACTCCGTGAGTGTAATCTCCGGTATTTGCAATCGTATTCTCTGTATTTTAACTCAATTCAGCATTTAACAATAAATATCAGAAGGGAAAAATGTAAAACATTCTTTATTTGATGTAAGTAGACATTTCCCCCAGTAAAATGTTTTAGGCAATTGTTTCCTTTGTTAAGTAAACGCTTCTTGTTTTATGTTAATTCATGCATAGGCTGTTATTTGTACACAAGAAGTCTAGTAGGCATATTGTCAACCACTTATGGATTCGTTTGTTATCGTGTCTATTTATAGAATTAGGCTGTCTACTGTGATGAAAAATAACACCTTTTATAGATCAGTAACAAAAGTATTTAAACTTTAAAGTAGGGATAGGTCGGTTCCATTTTTTTTTTCGGTTCTCGGTTCTAGAGTTAAATTGGTTCTCAGTTCTATTTATTATTCAAGGAATTTAACAAGAATTTAAGAGTAAAGTATAAGATTTAATTTGAATACTGAAATGATTAAGTATGTTATGTACAGATAATTAAATAAAAGTATTCAGCTTAGTTAAATTACAGACAAAAAGTCCATCACTCTCAACGTCTATTATAAAATATTGCCACACTTTCGATGCCATTGCTGAAAAGACTAACCTACTGGAGTTAAGATTCCACGTATCCTCAACTAACTAAACTTAATAAAATTAATATGTTAATTCAGTAGAGCGTCGATTATCCGAACGTCAATCATCCGAAAGCGGAAATGTACTGTAAATAAATAAGTACATTACAGTACTGAACGTAATTCCGAATTTAAAATTTTTTACTCGTATAATCAGCTGAGTTGTACTCTTCAGGGAGTTTGTGCGCTCAACGGAACAACAGCCGCTGTTGAGTAAGCCGAGCACTTGGCCGCCCGCTGCTTCCAGTCTTAAGTGAGTACACAGTGAATTTAATTACCCGAACAAATTGATTATCAGAAGTCCCTCGGTCCCAATTCGTTTGGAAAATCAACGCTCTACTGTATTAACTATTAAATAATGCGGTAACTAAAACAAAAAATATTTAAATTTAATTAAAAAATTAATAAAACTGAATACTGTACGTATTTACACACAGCGTTATTAACTTGATATTACTTTGTTCTAACAAGTTGTTCAGACTTCAGTGGGACTAAAATGACGCCATCGAATCAAATTTTCGATGATTGAAGTTCCGATTATTTCTGAACTCATCCGAATTAAACGTTCAGAAACAAAACATATAATATTCCGAGCGTTAACGTAATCCTAGTCAGTCGTAAAAATATTATACCGAATCGAATTCCGAATAATCAATTTAATGTTTCATTTTAAATTGCAACGCATTCCAGAAAAGCAAAAATAGAAAAGCAACGGATATTCCAGTAGTATCGTGAAAATAACATTTTCGTTGACCTTAGCCGATGTAATCTAAATTAAGTTTTAACGCGGGCGTTTTATAAAATTAACTCTGATAATATTCGGACATCATGTTCTTTTGCGGACATTCGTCATTTTATTTTAAATACTATTTCAAAAATGGTAGTTCATAAAATTGGCACAAATAATTAATTGTATTCGGGCATCGATTTTTTGCGGACATTCACTGTAGTAGACTTAAATTAGGTTTTATCACTGATATTTCATACATTTTACCTAATTGTATTCGGGTTTCGTTATCTTACGTGAAATCTCACTGCAGTATATTAAGTTACGTCTAACACCGATATATTTCATAAAATTAAGGTTCTGCTAATTGTGTTTGGCCGTTAATTTCTTCCATAGACATTCGCTATTGTATTTAAAAAAATATTTTACACTGTTTTTATTAACCCTAGAACAGGCACGGTTAAAGCTAAAATTGGCCAGCCCGTTTTTAGCGTTTTGCAAGCATATTTTTAAAAATTCGCCAAAAATAGTAAATGAACCCCAATCCAAAAGTGTTCAATAGCTTTTTTGTAGAAGAACCTTCAAAGAATTCAAATATGCCACTAAAAATTAGTTTATTTTGAAATTGTAAAAGTTATTAGCTCAAGAAACAAAAAATGTTCAGTAACGAAAGGAAAAAGTTCAACTTTAGGCCTACATAACAATTAGTAAACATTTTTTGTATTTTTTTCGTAAGCGTAAAAAAGTTTCGTAATTTAGTTCTAAATATAACTGTATAAAAACATTTATCAATTTCAAATTTTTTATTTTGAAAAAAACAGTTTTTATGTTTCAAGTACACTACTGGTAACAAACCTAGGCCTAGATTGTAACGTCATTTACTAATATATGCTTTGACCAAAAATGAAATATTATTATAACAAAGTGTAGAGGATAAATCAAAGAAAAGAACGGTATAATTGTCTTTCCTTAGTTCACAAAAGTGTTTGAGTTACATTTATTTGAATAACAAAATGACATCGATCTAATGTCATTTTGCCGTCGCTAAAGGTCGGGCGATAAGCGTGCATTGTATAACGTGGGAACAAGACAGAGCGGACGGTCACACCAGAACGCTCTAAATATAAACTTTGCACAGCTGTCTAGACAAATAAAAAACTGGTTATTTCTAGTTTTATTCCCACCGTTGGAAAGATCAAACTGTTATCTACAAAATGGTGTAAAGCAATCTGTCAAAACATAGGGCGTTGCCTTCAAAATAATCGTTGACAAATGGCCTGTTTATTGGTTGAGAGAATGTCCAATCGCAAGGGTTTACAGTACCTCTTCAATAAAATTATTATTTTACAGTTACATCTGATTGGAAGACACCAACAGAAAGATAAAATCATGACGAATCCAATGGTGTCGTTATAATTGCCAAATAAATATTAGTGTAGGCTGTCTTTAACGCCTTAGAAGTGGGAAATAAGAGTACAATTGTATGTAGATTCGCGCACGAAAAGAGCTGTAGGCCGATGTGCATATTTTAAAACGATGATTAAGTATGTAAATATACGTTTTACGAAAAAGTTGTAAATACAAAAATTAAAGTTTAATTCATTTCCTTTCCAATGGTGCCAGTTTTATTACGATGGATAATTTTAAGTGGGTTAAATTAGCGATTATGCAAATATATGCAAATTTTTGCAAATGTGTGAAGTTGTTGCGTTCTGCGCCTGAGAGAAGGCCATGCATGGCCTTCTGCCAGTTCCAGGGTTAAATTGGACTAGGTTAATTGTATTTTCTTATGCGGACATTCCAATTCCATTGTTTTCGGGAGTAGTTTTTTTCGCGGACATACGCTGTTGTATATTAAATTGCATTCGAATGTCGCGTTTTATAAAATTAGCGCTAATAATATTCTTACGTCTTATTCTTTTGCGGACATTCGTCATTTTATTTGAAATAATATTTCACCAATGGTAATGGTTAATTGTAACAGATAATTCTGTAATAATATAAAGCTAGCTGTTGTAATTTTTTTTCACTGTCGAGTATTTTTTTTTTTTTTTTTAGGGATTGGTATTGGGAATTGAGAATCGATTTTTCAAAGTATTGGTATCGGTATCGAGAATCGAAAAATCTGGTATCGACCCATCCCTAGTTAATACATTGTTGAAAACTAGTATTTCTGAAGATTTTAGATATCTTTGTATATGATGTTTAAAGTTATTTATATACACATAGATCATTTGCTCGTTTGAATATTGAATGCATGATATATTAAACAATGTTTTATACTGTAGTTCAAATTACTAATATATTCTTTATACACTTTTAAATGGCTGATGTGCACAGTAATCATTGTGTAACATAATATTCAGGACAGTAAATTATCTATATAATTTTACTAGCGATAATAGAATGGTGATAACAAAAATTAATACATTTTGTTCATTTTTAAACACATCACGGAAGACATTTTCATCTAAAATCCAATTTTTACAACGTTTACAGTAAACAGTTTTTAAATTATAAAAACCATTCAAGAAAATTTTATTCTGCATGAGGCTTTACTTATTTTAAATAATGAAATTATTAATAAACAGCTGACAAAGAAGACTTTAGTAGAACAATACAGCAGAGCCTTGTTAATTCAGACTTTGCATAATAAAAAGAATCTTGGTCATAAAAATAGGAGCAAAAGATAGTAAAATTAAAGTTGAGTGTATTGTTTACATATTATCATTCATATATCCAAAGTAAAACTAAAAATAAAAATAATCTCATAATTTTTCAGTCGCAAAATTTTGTTACAAAATAAGAATAAGTTAACAAACATTGTACAGTAGAACCCCTCTTAACCGGCCTCGGATCAATCGGTCCTCGGCTTAACCGGCCTATTTCAAGAAACAACAAAATCAAATATATTAACTGGCCGAAGTCTCAAACATCGATTATTTGACGGACATTTCGGGATGACGCAATGTTATTTGTGCTACTGTATGTGTTAATGTTGTGGCAGGGAAAAGGGGGGAGGAGGAGCGTAACAAAGGAAGCCGCCTTGTCGATTGATTCTTGCCGCGGAAGCAAGAGGGGGGATCAAATCTTGCTTCCCACGGCAACTGTATTATTTTTTCTTGGAATCAATTAACCAAGCGGCATCCTTTGTTTCTCTTTCTTCATCTGTTTATTTCTCGGAACCTTTACTGAATTTCGTGAGAGCAAAAGTGCTTGAAAACAGGAGGGGAGAAAAGGAGGCGAGGGAAGTTAAAATGTTTACATGTAATTTGTTAGTGTTTGTTTGTGTGTGTATGTACAGTACATACAATAAAATCAGTTGCAATAACGTCTTATTTCCTTTATTATTTATGAAATATGTACTGTAGGTTATTTTTGAACTAAAATCTATTTTTTACGGGAACCTCGGATCAACCGGCCAAACTCGTAACCGGCCAGGGTCTCGGTCCCGACCTGACCGGTTAAGAGGGGTTCTACTGTATGCCAAATTATTACAGGTTGAACTGTAATTTATTATGACCATAATTCACATAAAATCATAATATTTGTAAAGTTACATTTAATTTGTATATTGTTACTCAACAAAATATTTCATATCTGTATTGGGATAGTAGTTACTGTTTATTTGAATATTCAAATACAGTAAATTCAATTCTGACTTATCTCATAAAAAAATTAAATAAAAGGATTTGAAATTATGAGTTTAATTTTTTTTTAGTAAAACTTAAAATATAGTGAAAGAACTATCAGTGATGTATTTTTGTGTTGGGGACCTAGCAGTTTTTGCAAAATAATTCTTTCACTGTATATATATACAAATAAGAAACAAATATTTAGTATCATGAAGTTATAATTTGGTATGTGTGTATGTAGACTAAAATGAGGAAAAACTATTAAAAGTAGAAAAGAAGAAAGTGTAAATAAGTAAAAATTTAACTGCATTCCACACCTAGCGTCTTTTTAACTCAATATTATACATACAAAACATTACAAAAACAATACATCTTTTATTTGGACTAAGGCTGTAACATATTATTTAAATTTATATTATTACATTATAATGCCTGACAACTTAAAAAAATGAATGAGGTATTTATTTGATTTTCTAATCGGTCTCAATAATATATAATGGTTAGACTAAAATACTGGCACTGTACACATAATATCGAGTTCCTATTGTAGCTCACGAAGTGTCTTTTGAGGTAATTCGATGCCTCTTTAAATTGATAAAACTAACCCAAATTGAGAACACCCGAAGCTAGATGGTTAATTAGTCCACAGTTGTTTTCACTTCTGTTCAACATCAAAGTCCAAGACTAAGAGTTTTGTTTCTTCGGTTCCATTTCTACTCCCTACAGCACACACAAGCTTAGTCTCATTAGCTCTTATCCTCCACACCACACCCCCACTTCCTCCACTTTCTAATGCAACCAAATTACGGATAAATTCACCTGAAAACATAAATAAGCCAAATTTAGTCTATAGAATAGAATATAAATCGACTTATACTTTTTAAACATTCAAGCTTTTACATCAGCAATCAATAACAACTTTATGCTAGAACTACTTGTTTAAAAAAACAACAACTTAAACAATAATTCTAAATCAATAAGGATTACAACAGCAAAATTTCGCGAATCACAAATTTGATCATTAAACATTTAAATAGAGATCAATTAGTACAGATTTATTTAAGTTTTCTATCCAAAATAAAACTAACATTTTAAAACAGTTCTGTTAATATTAGAATAACCAAGGGCAGTCATTCCCTGTTAATTCAGAAAAAGAACCAAAACAAAATTATTTATCTAGAACAATCATTGCAACAAAAGGAAAATACAATAAATCAACTATGGTAAATTTTATTTGTAAACTGAAATGGTTCTCTGGCACACACAACCTTTCAGTGTTTCAAACTGTCATGTAAAAAGGAGGTTTTTATTTGTCCCATCAGGAGAACCTCTTGCCAACTGACTTATATGAAAGTAATTGATGTTTACGGAGAATTTGATTTTTCTACTGTAGTGGTTCTCTAGTACACAAGACCTTTCAGTGTTTCAAACTGTCATGTAAAAAAGAGGAGGTTTTTATTTGTCCCATCAGAAGAACCTCTTGCCAACTGACTTACATGAAAATAATTTTTAATTATGGAGAATTTGATTTGTCTACTGAATTGGTTGTCTGGCACACACGACCTTTCAGTGTTTCAAACTGTCATGTAAAGAGGAAGTTTTTATTTGTCCCATCAGGAGAACCTCTTGCCAACTGACTTATATGAAAGTAATTGTTAATTATGGAGATTTTGATTTGTCTTCTGAATTGGTTCTCTGGCACACACGATCTTTCAGTGTTTCAAACTGTCATGTAAAGAGGAGG
>JAGFPH010000149.1:151004-169823 GCA_018207615.1 Philaenus spumarius
AATTTGATTTGTCTACTGAATTGGTTCTCTGGCACACAAGACCTTTCAGTGTTTCAAACTGTCATGTAAAGAGGAGGTTTTAATTTGTCCCATCAGGAGAACCTCTTACCAACTGACTTAAATGAAAGTAATTGTTAATTATGGAGAATTTTATTTTTCTACTGAATTGGTTCTCTGGCACACACAACCTTTCAGTGTTTCAAACTGTCATGTTAAGAGGGGGTTTTTATTTGTCCCATCAGGAGAACATCTTGCCAACTGACTTATATGAAAGTAATTTTTAATTATGGAGAATTTGATTTTTCTACTGTATTGGTTCTCTGGCACACACGACCTTTCAGTGTTTCAAACTGTCATGTAAAGAGGAGGTTATAACATCTTCAATTCATCAAAATACGTTTTTCAATAGAATAGGACCATAAGTCTAAAGATTAAAGTAGGTACAGAGAGCCTTAGGTAGTCGGTAGGATCAAAGCTTGAGTACAAGAAATAACCAGTGGAGCAATAAAAGATTAAACAGTGACATTTCAAACAATGACTACAAAATCAGTATGTCCTCTGTGACAAGTTATTACATAGATCGGTAATTAATGAACTATAAGTGGATTATCTATGAACTCAGTTAAAGCGACGAATATCTTGTAGGTTGTTTCCTGGCTATAACTTAGCAAGTTAAACATATCCGCCTGCACTGTACAGCCCATTGGTAGTCTTCAGATGTATCAGATGTGTAACATTGCTCTCAGAGAGTTTATTTAAAAGTATTGCACAAGTTACAAATAATAAGTTTGAAGTGGTAGTAATATAATTTAAAATGGTAGACTGATTTGTGAGTTGTAGAATCAATGTTCTACCATTATAAACTTCAGGATCAACAAGATATATCCAGATGAATGACTTCACATGGAAACAATAAAATGGTGAACACAAGGAGACTGAAATCATTTACAGCTATTATACTGGAAGGCATTCAAAGCAATAACTTGTGATTATCAACTACACTTACTGTCATAGAAAGTGAGAAGGGTGTTTTATTGTAAAATAGGGAAAATTCATGGTAAAGTACTGACTGTGCAATCTATATACAAACTTTGATATGCTCTCTCAATATTTCTTCAGTTAGTTGTAAGATCAGATTTGATGTACGCATATGTTTTCTTTTAATAATTAACAGATTCAATAAATGTTAAGGTTATTTCTAAAATGGTTTAATTTGACCACCCTAACCAATCCTCTTCACGTACTAGAATCAGGTCATAGGATTCACAACCCGAGATATAAGTAAAAGCAAAAAAAGGTCAACTTTTTTATTATAAAAGAGTTAATAATTAACTTCAAAATTTGTATTTATAATGGCAACGTTATAATGTTTTTATTTGTCCCATAAGGAGAACCTCTTGCCAACTGACTTATATGAAAGTAATTGTTGATTACGGAGAATTTTAAGTTTCTACTGAAGTGGTTCTCTGGCCCACACTACCTTTCAGTATTTCAAACTATCATGTGAGAGGAGGTTTTTATTTGCCCCATCAGGAAAACCTCTTGCCAACCTACTTATATGAAAATAATCGTCGTTTATGGAGTATTTCTCCTACCAGGAGTCCTCTTGCAACTGTAGAATTTAAAAATAATTTTTGTGTTTAGGTGTGTTTAGGAAGTTTTATGTATGGTGTACGACTATTGGGAAATTCAAATCCTTCAGGGAGAGTTTTATAATAAAAAAAACTATAAAGCTCATTATTGGGTTACCAAATAGACAAGCCTGTATGTCCTGATTTTCTGAACTTGGGAGTATATGAATTTGTCTTGCCTGTTATATTGTAATTTAATTATTCATGTCCATATTAAAATTTGATAACCAGTATGTGAAACATGGTTACAATCAACTCCTATAAAAGCGAGTGTACGTACGAGCGTACGTGGAGTAACGTTTAATGAAGAAATGATATAACTTAATAATATAACATCTGATTTCACCCATCATCTGTAATGCACAAACAAAACCTAGCGTAGATTATACTTTGGGGTTATGTTTACAACTTCAATCAATAATATAGCCTATAATATTAATAACTTCTAAATCATTTGATCTATCAATATGAAATAAAAGGCAATTAAAAGATAATATTTTTATCTTTCTTTAAATATATATAATAATATACATAAACACAAAATCTTAATAAATATTCCTACAGTTCCTTATAGTCCTTATAATTGTACACATTTACCAAGTTAAAAATCCCCATCTGCATAGTTAGGCAGGCCTAGATAAAGTGTGTTGTTTTTTGTATAAATGATGTATTTCTAATTAATCTGCCTGTGATTTTTCATGGGAATTTACTAGTACTAGAAATAAACATGATGTTGCAGCTCCTCAGAGTTATTATTACTAGCAGTATAATATGCTTTTCACTAAACTGCCTCTGTATGTTAGAACTTTGGCTGAAAAACTTTCAAAACTGTTATCAAAAAATGGCTTGAGCAAAAACCTTTCTATTCTGTGGAGGAATTCATGAATTGTAATATAATTGACTGTTACCTAATGTTGCAATGTTGTTGACTATTGAGTATTTTAGCAAAAATATATTACTTATAAATTGTATGCAACTAAGTTTAATTTCTTCTTTTTTTTTATCTATATATTCAGGGTGATGCAAAAGTTCTGCTACCCCTTCATAATTTTAAACCTGTTATACGTATTAACACCAAATTTTCAGGAAGTTATACTGGGCAAATTCTGCACCTTTAAGAAGTTTGAATGAATTTTACTCTTATTCGATTAAGGAGGGAGGGTTGCAAGTGAAACATTTTAAATAGTAACCCTTATTGTGTGATACCTCACTTTAAAGCCCTCGTTCAGACATGAAAATTGGTGTAAAGTAAACCCTCTCCGATACCCCAATCCAAAATGGCGGAGCCAAGAAGTTCAGATTTTTCCATTTTTGTACATATTGTACGTCCACAGAGGCCGCCTCTCACTAGCATTTATGAGTCAAAGTCACAAAATGTGACAATTTAAAAAAAAAATTAAATTAAATTAAGTATTTGATTTTATATAAATACATAGCATATTAGGTAAATAACATGTTCAGGAACCTTATCTCATATGTAGCTGAGCTGAATTTTATGAATTTATATTTTTTTATGGACTTTTAGTGTACCAAAGCATCAATGGACACAAATCGGTCACACTTGCTAAATTGGCAAAATATTACTTTGAGATTAGCTTAAAAATATAATAAATAATATCTATATACCCAAATAACATTCAGTAAAATAATTCTGTATAGAAATTATACAATCAGATTTTAAACTGCCGATTTTGATTTATACTGCCGATTTCGTATGTGTGACCGATTTGTGCGGCCATGACCGGTTGGTAGCGATCGTGACCGCGTTGTAGCAATCGTAACCGCGCGGTAGCGATTGGGGCCATTTTGGTAATGATTTAAATTTGTGATTACAAAACGCTGGAAGACAAGTAAAATAGTCATTTTGGTAATTAAAACAAACAATGGTTGGGGTAAGCAGCTTTTAATGTTGAAATAAACAAAGCAAACAAAAAATCATAACAAAGTACTGATTGGCTATAATAATGTAATATTAAAAACAAAGCAAAGTAACTTCTTGAATTATTATGTATATCAGCACAATCTTTAATAACAATTTTTTTTATAATTCCAGATAAAACATAATCAAAGGATATAATTACTAAAAGTGGGAAATAAACAAAACGGTCACGTAATACCACGGCGGTCACGCTACCGATTTGCACGTGACCGTTTTGTAATTTTTAAGTAAAACTCGGTGAATTAGCATTAATATGTAACATAGGATTGTCTTATTCAGTTTAGGACAAAGACAACGAATGCACAACTAACTAGGAATTTGGTTACTGGAATATTTTAATATATACCTAAACTATTTACGTGACCGTTTTGTCATGCAATTAAGGTACTATTATTAGTTACCTTAAATTTAAGTGATTTTTCGAAGAATAACAAATTGAAACTATTTCAACTAAGCCAGCAGTTGAAGTTCACTAATAAACTTCCAACAGACTACTGTTCGCGCCAATTCTATCGCGATGGATAATGTAAAGGCAGGATTTAACGTTAGGCGGTCTTTGCTCAGCTGTTTTAGGGATAAGTGTTGAATAAGAAAAAAAACATAGTTATCTTGTCCTCTGCTCGAATATTGGTTACTAATTAATCATCACATAACCTAAGCGTTTATTCTACGCCATTTTTGCCGCGATTTTCGATCTCCTTGTTTGTTTATTTGATATTCAACATTTAAGATAGCTGGTCAAGGACAGTGACCGATTTGTATTTCTCAGAAAGGAAACATATTTTAGTAACTAAAAATAGTAACTTTTTATCATGCAACTTGTTTAGTGAGAAGGAAAAAAGTGTTTCAGAAATATAAAAATGTATTTTTCTCATAAAATATTTTTTTTATAATTTTTTTTTATAAAGGAACTAAAATTGTCCTATTTTGTGACTTTGAACGTTACACAACTACAGAACTCAAAAGAGATAAGGAAGTCTCAGTGAAAAATTGAAATATCAACGTAATCAATAGTATTTATTATGTATTTATTAAAATTTAATGAACTAGGATAAAAAAACTTTAAATTATCTGAATGTAACCACAAATTTATTTATAGCTGGACAAAACCCCTCCTTTCATATAACTTTTATAATGTTTTTATCTGATAATGGAGAAGTACTTCTTTAGTTTGAAATAAGTGAACATTGTAAACCAAGAGCCATCAATTTCCTTTGAGCAGGAATGCCAAAGTATAAACAATATTTTGCTTAAATAATTTGTTGTTAGATTTAAAGATTAAAACTAGAAAAAAAATTTGATTTCATAAAAATCAGTAACTGTAATATAAAATCATACTAACAAGTAAATTATGAATAAATTATCAAAATTAGGTGATCTAACAATCTTCATACATAGATTCAATAAAACATATTTTCTGTTGGTAAGTTAAAAAAGGAAAGAACTAAAAATACAAATTTACCTGTCCTAACATCCCACAGCTTGACTGTTCCATCATCAGAAGATGTAATAACAAACCTATTATTGAACTGTAAACAAGTAACAGCTGATTGGTGTTTCATAGGACCTGCAAATACATAACATAAATTGTTTATGACTTATTCTTATTGAACACAATATCATATAATTTCTTATATCTAGACATAGTCGTTAATTTTCATAACTGAAATAAAACTACTACAATTACAAAACATTACTCGTAGAACAAAGGGATTACATTTTAGACAGGTTAAACAAAAATTTTAAATCATGTACATTAATTTAGGCCTTTCAACTCAGTTTGAGTACAGTTCTTACAGACTAGGCTATAGTGTTACTAATTATTTTCTAATAGCCCACTCGTTGTGGTGCCAATTTTATAGCTGTTATATTTCAATATTAATCTTATAAGAATTTCTCGATTTGTGACTTCGATTTATCAATAAATAGAGGTACAATGAAAATGATTTAATTAATTAATGATACAAATTGCGTACAATATGGATATTATTTCGGGCTTCAACAATGTTTATAAGTCTTTTTGCCGGCTTGCTAACGGTTATAAATCACAGTAGTTGTAACACAAATTTGTATAATGTCAATAGCCTACATAACAAATTAACAAAACTCTTAACTACTAACAACAATTTCTTTACTTAGCCTAATGAAAGTGTGATTGATTAGTATGTGATGATTTAATGATGATTACAATTTTGAATTTATATTAATACTTTCTGCTTAAAATAAGATTGTCCTTTGGTTGGTTTTTTTTTAGATTGAGGAAGTTAGTGATGCTATTTGGTTGGTAATTTTGAAGAGGTATGAATTTTGTAATAGAAGTCTGTAGATCTAATGTGTTGAGATGACTAATTTAGTTGACTCACCCAAATGTCTTGGTGGATATTATATTTTGATATTCTATTTTTATTTTTTATATACTGTACTTGATACTATTTCTTCTTGTTTCAATTTAGCAGATTTATGTTGTACGTTTTAAAAAAATGTCTGCCATAAACTAAAAATCAAACTGCTGTCCAACAAAGCTAGTAACAAACTCTCTCTACCATTGATTACCTTCTTCTTCCTCTCTTTTGCAACTATCTTCCTCTTCTTCCTCCTCAACATTATTATTTCTTCTTTCTCCTTTTACATTTTCTTTGACCTACACTTAAGCCTATATGGTTTTTTTACATTAACATGATGAAATCTTATTACTAATGTTTTGAAATGGTATATGAATATAATGGGCTATGTGTTTCCTTTTTTTTTATTATGAGTATCAGGGACTGATGACTAATGATATGATCCCTGATATGATGTACCAACTGCTTTATGAATATATACAAATTTTTTGGTATCTTTACAACTGCCCCCTTTTGATTTTAGAAAATGTAGGTCTACTGATTTTCTGAAATCAAAAGTGAAGATGCCGAAATTCGGAATTTCGTTTGTTCCCTCTTTGTGGTTGTCTGTGTTGCCATTGTTACTGAGGTGGTTCCTTGTATAATTTAAGTGTAGTTGTGTGATATATTCCTGGTTTTGTTTTCCCATCCCTGTGTATGAGAGTGTACGTGCACTGACCCAGACGTTCATTTATTCGGTAAGGTCCGTCATAAAGTTGAAATAACTTGGCTGTGACTCCAGTCAACAAGTTTGAGACGTTCTGTAGTTTTATTAATACCAAGTCACCTTCGTTGAACTGGTGTAGCTTGTGTGACTTGTTAAATTTTTCTGCCTGCTTTGTACTGGCTTTATTAATTCTATCCCATGCTATTTTTAATTTTAGTTGTGTGTTCGTGTTTGGTCGTACAAGTTCTGGAAAGTGTTTATGCCAAAATCGTGCAGGTGTTGTGTCTAAGTGGAGTTCTTGAGGTGTGTATCCGGTTGTCTTGTGGTGTAATGTGTTGAAACATTCATTCAGAATGGGTATCATATCGACCCAGTTCTTTTGTTGCGCACTGCAATAGATTCGCAAACATTTTCCTATTTCCCTGTTGGTCTTTTCTACTTGGTTACTGTGAGGTCGTCGGATTGGTAAAAATACAGGTTGAATGCCATTGTCTTTGAGTGTTTTTACCCACCTTGAACTAGTAAACTGTGTACCATGATCGGTTTGTATTCTGAGAGGTCGTCCATATTTAGGAAAGTAATCATTAAAAAGTATGCGTAAAGTTGTCTGGGTGGTTGCGCGCTTAATGGGATAAATCTGTACGAATTTGGTGAATGTGTCAATGGTTACGAGTAAGTATTGTAGTCCACGTTTGCCAGTGGGAAGTTTTCCGAAGAAATCGATTGAAAGTTGTTGTCGTGGTCCGTCTGTTTTAATTGGTTTCATCTGCCAATAGCAAATTTGATTTGGTTGTTTACATTTTTGGCAGGCATCACATGTGGCTAGTAACTTGCGTATGTGTCTATTCATGTTCCGGAATATGAAGTCTTCTTGTAATAGTCGCATGCATTTATTGGGTCCGCAGTGTAAGTAATATTTATGTGTTTCAGTGATGAATGTATCGATCATGTTATGTGGTATTATAATTTTCCATGTACGATTATGCTTTGAAAAGAGTAAGTCGTTTTGTAATTTGTATTGCTGTGTATGCTGTGCCTGGTGTATGTTGTTTGGATCCTTGAGTATTTGAATGATAGGTCCCAGTTTAATATCATTTCTTTGGTGCTGTCTGAGTTGTTTTAAGTCTCGGATGAGTTTATTATCAATGTTGCGTTCAATCTTAAGACTGTAAAATGCTGTTTGTGTTGTGTCTTTGTTTTCTACCGAGTTGCAAGTCATTCTACTGAGTGCGTCGGCCATAGGATTATCCTTGCCACGACAATGTTCCAATGTTACATTAAATTCTTGAATTGCAAGAATCCATCTTGAAATACGTGAATTAGTTAATTTACAACTCTGTATAAACGTGAGAGCTTGATGATCTGTTAGTATTGTAACTTGTGAACCTAATAGCATTTGTCGTCCCTTCTGTAGACAATAAACTATCGCAAGTAGTTCTTTTTCTGTTGTGAAGTAGCGTAGTTCGCTGCCTTTAAGAGTGCGGCTGAAAAACATGATAGCTTTACGCTCCCCATTTTTGTCGATTTGGAATATATGTCCGCCGATGGCAATGTCGCTAGCGTCTGCAAGTAACATTTTTGTGAATAGTCCGGGTGATGTAAGAAGTTTATTTCGATGAATTTGGCTTTAAGTGCGTCGAAGATTTTCTGTTCCTTGTTAGTCCATAGAAATTTATGTTGTTTCGATGTTAAATGTGCTATTGGCTGAATATAGTCGAAATATTTATCAATGAACCTATTGTAATAGTTGCATGCGCCAATAAATCGTTTTAATTGCTTTGCGTTTCGCGGTGGTGGAAACTCAGTGATGGCAGAAATCTTTGTGTCATCTGGTTGGATACCGTCTGTGGTGTATTTATGACCTAAGAACGTTACTACTCGTCTGCAGAAAGATGATTTCTGAAAATTTATTGTCATGTTGGATTCTTTAAACCGATTAAAGATGTCGTGAAGATGCGCTATATGTTCTTCGAATGTATTGTCGTACGTCAGTATATCATCTACATACATTAATGTCTGGTCATTTGTAGCCCCTCGAATACGGTTTCCAATGATTTTACTAAAGCCGCTTGTGCAGTACATAAACCAAATGGTACGACTTTGAAACAGTAAGTTTTGTTTTTGTGTTGAAATGCGGTGTATTGTTTTGATTCGTCGCTCAATGGAATTTGCCAATACGAGTTTGTTAAATCTATAGTCGACAACCATTTTGTAGATTTACATCTGGCTAGGATTTCGTTTACGCTGTAGTTATGATCGTAATCTGGAATAATCAATGCATTTAGCTTCCGTGCGTCAAGACATAACCTAATTTCTAAATTTTTCTTGACTACCACTAAAATTGGATTGATGTATGGGCTATTGCACCGCTCAATTATGTTTAACGCCTCCATCTCAGCTATTTTATCGTCTACAGCTTGTGTATATTGTATTGGTATGGGAGAATTTCGGTTTATATATGGAGTTTCTGTATTTAGTCTTATGTGGTGTATGTATTTAGTGTTCAGTCCTGGTAACTCTGAAAATATGTCTTTGAATTCCCATAATAGGTTGATTAATTGTGTTTTCTGCGTTTTATTAAGTAAAGTGTTATTGTTAACGTTCTGTTCAAGCAGGTATATATCTAGTGAAAATGTTGTTTGTTTTCTTTGTAAAGTGTTTAACCTTAATTCATCTTCTGATTCGATTTTTAGGTTAGTTTGTGTTCTGGTTTCTTGTCGAGTAAATGGAATTGTTTCTTGTATTCCGCTGTGATTTAGTGTAACATAGTTGCGTGCAAAGTTGATTTGTGTTTGCAATATATTCATGGTATCGACGCCTAATATTGCGTTTTGGGTTAGTCTAGGTACTATAAGAAATTGTATGTGAATTGTTATTTTATTAAATGTTGTTGGTAGTAAGATTATGCGTTTTATTTTCTGTGTGTGTTGTCCGTTGGCTGTAATTAGTGTTATGTTGGTGACAGGTATCATTGGTATTAAGTAAACCAGTGATCAGATAGGCACGAAATGTTACATCCCGTATCTAGAAGCATGTTTGTATCAACACTTCCAATATTAACGAGTATTTCTGGGCATAAATATGTTTTATGTTGTGATGTGGTTATTAAGGTATTTCCCTCATCTGTGAGTAGAAATTCTCTATTACAAAATATATTATTTATTATTTTCTTCGTCGATTCATTCGTTTCAGTTTCATAGATCTGCCTTTCTTGCAGTGTGTTTAGGTTAGGTTGTAACTTGTGTAGTGTGTTGTGGCGTGTTTCAGCGTGGTTGTATTCAGTGTTGCCCGTCATTCCGTTATTATTTTCAGCATGAATAGTTGCCATGTCTTCTGTTGATTTGTTTACTTTCTGTCTACTAGATTCCTGGTGAACCACTGAAAAATGTTTGGAAGTATGTGTTGTGTCTTCCGGGTAGACTTTTGTACATTTCCCAGTGTTTATCAGTTTAAATTGTCAGTTGAACTAACCTTTATCGATTGTGTTGTGCTTTTGTCAGGTGTATTTTGATCACGGTATGTAGAAGCTAATGTTTGACAATTGTATTCTTGTGTATGTTGATTGTTTTGGTTAACGGTGTATGTATCTCTGCTCCTTGGGAACTGGTTATAGTTGGGTTTGTTGCATGGGATGTTTCTGGAGTTTGGATTCTCTGCCAGGTTAGGTTGGTGGTATTGTGAGTTATAAGTATTTGTTTGTGGCCTACGATTGTTATTATTATAAGGGTGTCTGTCATTGTAACTGTTGTATTTGTTTGCCCGATGATTATATTGATTTGGTGATTCTAATAGCGTTCGTCCGTGTGCACTGTGTTCTTGTTGGTTTCTTGTATTTGGCCAAGAGTACCGGTTTGATTGGTATTGACACGTGTTATTTGTGTATGAATTGTGTTATTTTTGCTTTGAATTTGAGTTAGGCCTATGAAAATCTGTTTGATTTTGTGGGTTTCGTCTATTTGCAGTAGTATCAATTACATAAAATTGCTCTTCGTTGTCTATTTCTGTTAATAAATACTGCATTCCTTCGATAGTTTTAATGCCTTGTACACGTTGTGCTTGTCGGATTGTATCATCGTAATGGCTAGCTAAAATGCGTACTATTTCTTCCTCACTTATTGTTTGTGTGAGCTTTCGCAACATGTTTACCTTTTCAATAAAATAGTAGCAACGATTTAATCTACCGTGTCTGGCATAATGTCCTACCTCTAATTGTTGTTTGATATCTCGTTAAATGGTGTCGTTCCAATATTTTGCTAGAAATAATTGGCTAAATGAATTCAAGTCTGTAATATTCTCACATACCATGTAGTACCATTGCAGTGCCGAACTTTGTAAGCTGGACTCTATAATATCCCGTAATGATATTTCATTGTGTTTGTGTTCCTGATTTACGCCTAGTGTTTTAATCGTGTAATTCTGTAATTTATATAAATAGTCTACTGCATCTGTAGGATTTCCGTGAAAATGTGGTAGTTTTATCATAGGTGTGGTGTTACTTAAGCATGTTACATAGATTGGTTGTGTGTGTGTCGTTTGCTTGTGGCACCTAGATTCAGTGTGTTTTTTAGGTTAGGAATTCTTTTAAGATCATTTTCAATTCCTTGTAACCTTAAATTATGTTCTGTATTTATTACACTTTGTGTCTCCACATGAGTGTTCAGGTTTTGTGTTAAGGTACGTTTAGTGTCTTGAATTTCTTTATTTATGCATAATGTCTGTGTCTCTATTACCTCTGAAAGTTTATTTTCATTCGCTACAAAGTCGCTTAACAATGCACCTTGAACTTGGTCTATTTTACTACTAAAATACAGTATCTGGGATTCAGAATTTGTCTTAACTTGGTTAATTTCTACATTTAGTTTATTTTGTTTTGTATTATGATCGGTTACCTATTGTTCTAACCTATCACACTTGCTTTCGATTTGACCGATACTAACAACATTCTGAGTGTAACGTGCTGTTGCTTGCCAGCCGTTTACAAACAAAATTTATTAATAAAAAATAAAAAAAAATAAATAAATCAAATTTTGACAAGTTTTTTCTAAGTTAATTTAATAAAAAAATAACCTTTTGCTGCGTAACAATTACTTGCAATCTCATATTTTCAATTTCTATATTTTACTTTAATTATTTAATTACCAATTCAATTATACAAAATTATTTTTCCCTTAATCACAACAAAAACAATGAAACATAACCCCAAAATTTAAAATAGGTTATGTTCTAGTCAGATCTGTGGTTGTCACAGCTGACTACCAAATCTCTGTTACGCAGATTGGTTTATTCATCTGTGCGCCCGGTTGACAACTACTGGGTCTGTGCTTCTAGAAAGACGAGATCTATGTTCTGTTCATAGATCTCCTCTTCCGGAAACCAAGACTGCGGCCGCAACCGACGTCATTTTTTAACTCACTAATTCTACACTGATTCTAAATTTCTAACAAGGTTCATTTTACCATGAAGTACTTCCAGGAAGGGAAAGGACTCAAATTAACGAAACATAATAGTTGGCATTAAGTTTTTAATGCCCCATTTCAAATTTCAAACACACAAAACAAATTAAATAAAATTGGCAAACCATCGTTAATCTCCGTAATGCAAACACTCAAACATTCATTCTTATTATTATTATTGCTAAATTTGAACATACAACAATTTAAAACATTAAAAATCTTTGAATGCAGACATAAATCTATTGATATTTTCTACTTACGTACGTTTTGGTTTATAGTGCACTCTAAAAAACTTACAACACATTAAAATAATTCTATATTAATTTTATTTAAATTTTCCCCTTTAAAGATTGTTATTCGTAGAAGTTTAGCCTCACTGAATTTACTTCACTTGGTTCTTTTAAAAACATAGTTTACCTCGGAAACACTTGTTCACGCGGTTGTCACTCTCGCCTGTCCGCCATTAACTTGTTTTAAGCCAGCACGCACTCTCTGAAAGTTACAAAGTCGAATTACTTCATTTTGTATCGTACGATTTTCGCCATCCTACATTTTCTTTCATAGCACTGTCTTTACAAACGTTTGAACATGACTCAATTGTATTTAGCCTTTAAATACCGCAAAATTATACTTGTGAAAACATTTCACCACCACCTCGCCAAACACGTCTGTTCACTCAGACCTTTCTGCAACAAGTGAGAACGGAGCATTTCTTCCGCCAACTATCTCATGCGCACGATGACGTCATGTCACGTGATCTGTTTCAACCAATCCTGATCTTCTTGTTGTTATAATTTGTATGCAACCTTCCTCTTTCGCACCCGTTCCGACGCTAAAGTCTGTTTTATTTCACACTGCACCCTTTGTAGAGGCTATATTATGATGACGTATTCTCTTTATTTTTTAAAAACATATCTAAGTTCTTTATATCTTTTACTTATGATTTGTTACTTTATAAATGCTTTTTTTATGAATGAAATATTATGAAATTAAACTTGTCTGCATTCCCCCTTTGAATTTCTATGTTTATTATTTTTTATAAAAATGTGATCTTTTAAAATAGGCTAAATCATCCAAAATTTACATTACTACTCCCTTTACGTTATACCCCTGTTTACTTAATTAAAACCCTGAAACTCACATATATTAAATGAGATATTGCGTGATAAATTCGATCATCAACTTCCTTGCGTAAAGCAACCAGCTGATTATTTTGTGCTTCGATTTTACGGTCTAAATCGATTAATCGTAAATCGACCTTTCTTTCCATCTGTGTAGTGTTTGTTTGGAGTTTGTCAATCTTACTAGTTTGTATTGCTAGATTACTATTGAGAGTCAACAATAAACTTTGAATATCATTTAAGGAAATTGAGCTTGGATCGTCTGTCTTTCCTACTGTTTCAAGATGGCGTAATATTTCTCCCGTATGTCCGTCGAAATCAGAGCTCGTTTTTTCTATGTTAGCGTTTAGTGTTTCTTGTGTGTTAAAAAGTGAACCTAAATTGAGTTCTATTTCTGTGGTTTGTATTCCGCCAAGTTGGGGTGTGTCTAATTGTGTTTTATCCGTTACCTTGGTAACAGTTGTATCGCCATTTTGAATATAGGGCGTGTATTTGTTTAGCGTAACCATGGTAACTTCCGAACATGGCTTCCCTTGTAAATGCTGTTGTTTAGGCTTGCATAATTTTCTAAGATTGTGTTTTTTGTTGTCCGACATTACAAAGTTTTGAATATTATCTCGTTTATAGTATTATTCGTGCCTGAACGTTGGTGCACCAATTTTATAGTGTTACTAATTATTTTCTAATAGCCCACTCGTTGTGGTGCCAATTTTATAGTTGTTATATTTCAATATTAATCTTATAAGAATTTCTCGATTTGTGACTTCAATTTATCAATAAATAGAGGTACAATGAAAATTATTTAATTAATTAATGATACAAATTGCGTACATATGGATATTATTTCGGGCTTCAACAATGTTTATAAGTCTTTTTGCCGGCTTGCTAACGGTTATAAATCACAGTAGTTGTAACACAAATGTTTATAATGTCAATAGCCTACATAACAAATTAACAAAACTCTTAACTACTAACAACAATTTCTTTACTTAGCCTAATGAAAGTGTGATTGATTAGTATGTGAAGATTTAATGATGATTACAATTTTGAATTTATATTAATACCTTCTGCTTAAAATAAGATTGTCCTTTGGTTGGTTTTTTTTAGATTGAGGAAGTTAGTGATGCTATTTGGTTGGTAATTTTGAAGAGGTATGAATTTTGTAATAGAAGTCTGCAGATCTGATGTGTTGAGATGACTAATTTAGTTGACTCACCCAAATGTCTTGGTGGATATTATATTTTGATATTCTATTTTTATTTTTTATATACTGTACTTGATACTATTTCTTCTTGTTTCAATTTAGCAGATTTATGTTGTATGTTTTAAAAAAATGTCTGCCATAAACTAAAAATCAAACTGCTCTCCAACAAAGCTAGTAACAAACTCTCTCTACCATTGATTACCTTCTCTTCTTCCTCTCTTTTGCAACTATCTTCCTCTTCTTCCTCCTCAACATTATTATTTCTTCTTTCTCCTTTTACATTTTCTTTGACCTACACTTAAGCCTATATGGTTTTTTTACATAAACATGATGAAATCTTATTACCAATGATTTGAAATGGTATATGAATGAATATAATGGGCTATGTGTTTCCTTTTTTTTTATTATGAGTATCAGGGACTGATGACTAATGATATGATCCCTGATATGATGTACCAACTGCTTTATGAATATATACGAATTTTTTGGTATCTTTACAAGGCCAGTTTGAATTTCAGATTATATATTAATATTCATTTGTATTTCTTATATATAAAGAATAAATATATGAAAAGAAAAGGAGAATACAAACCCCTAAAAATGAGAACCCAAATTGAAAAAAAATAATTTACAGGTTTTCTAACATTAATTCAACTTGACAAACAATGAAAGATGTGATTACTTTATTGTATGATGTATCAAAAAGGTATGAAGTATCAATTGCTGCAGGAACTTGCATTTATACATTTTTTAGCTTAATATCTTTATTTTATTCAAGTTAGGCTAATAAAGATAAGGAGTGAATTTACAGCAGTTTATGAAAAATAACTTTTAATAAGATAGAACTACTGTTTGAGTACAGATTAAATGATGTAGTCTAAATAACAATTTTCTTGCAATTTTCAGGGTTTGTACAAGATGCACTAACTTATTAGAAAATAACTTCATAGAGTTTACAATATTGTTTTAAAGAAATAAATTTGATTTTTAAATAAAAAAAAAGGTTAATTAGCCTAACCTAACAATTTTCTTAATACTTTTTTTTTATGGATGTTTAGTGGTGGTTTTAGAATTTGTTTAAATGGAAAAGTACAAATGTACTAGTATTTGCAATTGTTACACATTTTTTAGTAACACCATGACAAAACTTTCATTTTCAGTTTGACTTTTTTTGCAATTAGAGCTACATAATCACTAGCCTTTTTAGAACCTAATGTTATTTTTGCCAAACCTTAAAAGGATTAAGACATGCAACAAAGTATCAATAATTATCAAGAAATATGATTGTTCAATAAAAGCCATCTAGATCATTTGGCGTAAAATACTTTGTTTAAAAACAAAATTAATACTCAAGGTATATAATTTTTTCCACATGTAAACCTATCAGGAATATTCTTCACAACAATGCAAATTAGTGAGATAAATATATTATGCTACTAAAATTTGTGCTCAGGATTTTATTAGAAATTTTTTTCTTATAAATCCCGACGTCTAATATATATTTTTTTAACTTTTACATCGTGAATTGTTCGGTTATAAAACAAAATCATACACCCATTTGGCAAAACACTTTTCATTTTCCACATAATTTTACCTACATTTACTTTTCTCATTGGTCTTATTTTCATCACTAGAAAACTTAAACAATTGCAGCCAATTCTCTAAGACATAAAAGTAGCCATTCTCAAAGAGCAGACCACAAAATGTTAGTTACAAAATTTGTAATAAAGAATTTGGTTTTATGTTTTTTGTAAGAGCGGTGTACATAGAAGTAAAACTAAATAGGCCTACCTACATTTAGTAGTTAACTGTTTTACCTGATAACGTCTGCAAACATTGCCCCGTGACAATATCCCAGACCTTAACAGTAGAATCAGCATTGCCTGAAACTAAGATGTTATTCCGTAATTCCATCCCTGATGTTAGAGATTGATGCCCCATGAGAGTATGCTTGCATGAGCCTGTCTCCACTTCCCATACGCGAATACTAGTATCTAGTGATCCACTCACGACATGCACACCATCAAACTAAGGAAAAAATCAGTAGTTAGAAACTTATTAAGAACATAATATATTATAAAAACTAGGAATAATATTGATAATAAAAACTAGATCATAAAAAAAGTGAAGCCACACTTGAACTCATTCAACAGAATTAAAAATTATTTAAATACAATTTTTAGTTTTTAATATTAGTCGATATAATGGTAGAATTCTCTTTTAGCATTACCCAAAGCTAACAACATGGACGTGGAGAATATTTAACCCCTTTTTTACATTTTTTGTTAATTTTTTTACTTTTGATTTTTTACATAAAATTTTTATTAGGGCTCATTTTCAAGACTTTAAAAGTCTCTAATTCCTTACATGTGAATTACTTATGTGAATTTTACTTATGGCTGATCTTCTTTTTCGAGGCATTTAAAATTATATATTTGAGTAAAATATACAAAAAAAGATGAGACAGTTGTTATTTGCAGTGATTTTTTACTGTAGAAACAGTAAAACCTTTGCGAAAAACTGGCTCCGGCCTGCCTCAGATCTCCGAATTACTTATACAAAACTAATAATTCTTACTTGCATACAATGTCGACTTTCAGCCACCTAGTGGTTGGTAGCAAAACTATTGGTTTTCGTGTAGGCTTGACTGTGTGAGCATATTTTTGCGATTTTTAAGATGAAGATGATTAGAACTGGTCAAATGGTTTACTGGAAGTGGGGGAAATACCAAAGGCGAGCTGGGCGAAAAGCTAAGAGAACTGCATTACTTACAGCGCATAGAACATGCAGACATTTTTGTCTAACAAGAATAACTTTTGTAGAAAAGGAGATATCAACTTGAAATTGAAGTGGTGCAACCTTCAAACCATGTAGATTGTGCCTGCAAAGTTTTATCCAAATCGGACAAGTAGTTTCGGAGAAGAAAAATTTACAAAATTTGCACGAGAGCCTGGGATGAGGGCTTCACTCCAATATGAAGATGGGTTAAGCCAATTACAATTAATTATTGAAAACAAGTACATCAGATATTTAATTATACATACATATTAATTAATAAAATGTCTGTCTTACAAATAAATATTTAGAGTTGTCATGCATTTTTTCCTATTTTTTATTTGAAATATTTATAAATAAATTAACTCTTTTCCATTAAGAATATCTCTCTAATCCAAAATTATAAAGTGTGTTTTAAAACTAATACCTCATATTTCAAACTTACTCCTTAGATTAGGTATTTCCTGAAGATAATGTATATTTTTCATGTTAATAAGTTGTATGCATAAAACAGTGTCAAAGATTATATTTAAGGGGGTGACAGTTTTTGAAGAAATTTCGAGAAAAGTTATTTTAAAGGTCTTTTAAAAGTAAACATTTTGCAAAAGTCTTGACTTACTTGATTCTAAGTGCGGTATTTTTAACACCATGTGACCAATTGTGTTGCAGTTACATTCGTTGAAAATATTATTTATAATCATTATTTTTCTTATTAATGTTTTTAAATACTGTTTTTGTCATGTGGGAACAATTGCATGTACATTATTTTTTATTTTCAATTAGTGTTTAATAAATTTTATTTGAAAAACATCTTGATTATTCCGAAACATTTGTAAATACTACTTATTTGGTGTACTTAATTTCATTGAACTATTTTTATTGATAAGCGGGAACGTTTGTACATATTATGTATAATTAGTGCTTAGTATTTTTAGTTTTAATACCATTTTGATTACGGAGAAACTTTTGTTAATATTTATTTGGTGTATTGTATTGTAATTTCATTGAATATTGCTATAGATATTGAACTTCAAACGGTCATATTTCAACTACTTTTTATCCTAGAGAAATAAAATGAAAACAGTTTTTAGTAAAATAAAAGCTACATTTTTGTTCTCTTGCATTTTTATGTATCTTCTTTAGTTTTCGAATTATTTCGAAAGAAAGACAATTGGTTTAAAAATGTAAAACTAATGAAACATATTATTAGTACTTCAAACAAATTTTTTTTAATGATTAGGATAAATTTTAATTCTTGTGGTAAAGCCGTTGGTTTCATTGCAGACTTTTTCTCCTAAAAAGTGAGCAGCCTATTTTATATCCATCATTACTCCCTTAGTTTTTATGCTAGTAACTTAGTAACAAAAGCTCATTTAAAATGTCTTTTCAAATACTTTGGAAAATTATGTATATGTCTTCCTCAAAAAGTTTTTTCTTTTCCATTATTTGCGTTGAGTGTTTTGTCTTCAGTTTTCGACAGACAAGAAGTAACCTTCAACAAGCTGTAACTGTGTATTACACATATAGAAATTTAAAAAAATCTGACCTTGGTTTTTTATACACTTCATTTTTATTATTATTTTATTTTTTTTATTTTTTCCGCTTACACACTTCCTTAGCAAGGGATATTTAATTAAATTACAAGTGA
>JAGFPH010000149.1:189823-208240 GCA_018207615.1 Philaenus spumarius
TTATTTTCCTCTATCTTCATCCCAGCTCGAAATATTAAGGATAATCGGAAAAAAAATGATAATCGAATTTTTTTTTCGACTTTGGGAAATCGATAGACTGGTAAACTTTTTTTTATGTTAATCTACATACTTTAATGTACTTATAAAAAAAAAATTCAGCCGTATTGCAAATTACTGGTACTTTTGGTCTAAATTGACCTTTACCGACTGGCCTATCACATAAATATTTGTCTGCAATTAAAATTTTAAAAAATTATTCATCACATACATTCATACATACATACCACAATAAAATTTCAAAATTATTTGCCATTACAAAAATATAATACATTATTCATGAATATATACAATACATAAAAATACAATGTCCAAATTTCACCTGAAAAAGAAAAATCTATATACAATATGCAACATATTCAATCAATTTATAATACATTGTAAGTCAAAACAAATCCACTTTCAATTATGTTCATTATGAACTTATATTTTTCATCATATATGTTCACCTTAAAAAATTCAAATTACATACAAATTATTAGTTCGCTTTACATTCATATCTCTGTATGAAAAACAAAATTGTATCCTCTCTCTGAGATAACAATAAATCAAGTATTACTCTTAGTTTCATTCAAAATTTATTTATTTGCTTGCTTTATATTCATAATAATTTTATGAAAAACAAAATTGTATCCTCTCTGAGATAACAATAATATCAAGTATTTTACTTTTTAATGAACATATTAACCATTTTCAAACTTTATTTCACATATTTTGATTCTTCACTTCGTTGACTCTTAGTCAAATATTTTTCAAATTTACAACATCTATTACATAAAAATTATCATTACATCATATATATTAATTCTAACATTTCACTCATACATCATTCAGTCACTTTGTATGTGATTTGCCAACCTTTAAATGTAACCCCCTCAAAAACTCGGTTACCCATCATCTTAACTAGTATTAAATCATTAAAAAAAAATTTTATTAACTACGAAGATTAAACGAGATTGACCAATTCCAGTAGACCTGTACAACGAAGAAGAGACACTCTGTACCTCTAAAAACACCTACTCTATTGATCAACCTCTCAATAAGGTTTTCACGGTTTACCCACAACCTAAAATCACTAGTGTTCACCTTGTTGGGATGCACACCAGCTACTTGACCGTTTTTTAGGGACGTCTTACCTTTAAATCACCAGATGCGACTTAATATTGCTATCTCTATGACCTACAACAATGACGTATTAAGCCACACCTGGCTACACCAATACTTCAGTATTCTTAACAAATCAAGTTTTCATAACTATCAATTCTTAATATTTCATATATTATAATCATATAAAGTACTTATTTTCATAATGTATTAACCTACTAACATTGCCATTAATTAATTAAAGTCTAACACCTAATAATAAATTACGTCGGCGTAGAGGTTTGGTTTGCAATGTAGTACTTCCGTAACTCTACCACATTATACCTTTTCAAAACTATTTTATTTATAAATTTGAGTTTCACTCATTACTCTTCTTTTTGACTACCCTTCTGGCATCCTTCTATTTTATTCTCTTCTAGTAACTGGCAGGACACTTATGCTGTTTACGGGGATGACTTGCCTTTGGATGTGTGCCAGTTGATATCTATGCTTACTTGGTTCAACATAGACCCAACACACCCCCTCAAACTCATCAACCCCCTCAAGCATTGCCTATCATCCTTTGGTGTTTTGCCTTTCTATTGGTTGAATGAAACCCTTTCATCTCAAATTTATTATTATCATTAAATCTTTACATACTTACATTTATTTTAACTTCAATTTTAAACTAACTTGCAATTTATAAAATATCAATTGTATTTTCAAAATATTTAGTCTATATAAATGAACTAACTAATCATCTTTTAAATTGTTAAACTTGTTTTATTTCTTTTAAATTTCTTAATATATGTATTATAAGGCAATTTTAACTTATTTAGGCCTAGCCTATATCTCAAAATTTTCATTAACTCTTCTTAAAATTAACTAACCAATAACTATTTAAATTAAAAACTTTCTTTAATCAATTTTCTTCCTTAAATAACATTTTCTTAACCTTTTTTAACTTTATTTGTCTTTAAACATCAACTTTAGAGTCTTTGTCGATTGTATTTGTCTTCATCTTAACTAACATTTCTTCAAATATCCATTTCATTTCAGCAATCTTTTGTCTCACTTTAAATTAATCTTAATTTCTCAATTAACACATGACGATTCACCTCTTAAAAACTCACAAAAACATTATCATAGGAGAATTTCCTATGTGACGACCATTCTTCAAAAAACACGTAGATAAAATCTTCAACTTTCACATTTCGACGACGATGACATTGCACTTGGCAGACTTAAAATCTTCAACTCCTCAAAAACAACATTTCTTCCACTTAATAAAACATAAACTCAAACTTCCTCCAACTGACGACCATAATATCAACTCATAAACATAACCTCCAATTAATCTTTCTTTAGACCTATATTGCTTCCATTTAACTTCCTTTGATTACGTGACATGACATAAGACTCTTTTTTAGTTCAACTGTCTCTTAAGACTCATAATTATCCTCTTTCGGACGAAAACCTTTCATTATTATATAAAAAATCTTTACTTTCTTTCAACTCTTGCTATTTAAACTTTAAAACTCATTAACTTTCCTTACAAAATTATATTCATCTCTTTAACCAAAATTTATTAATTTAAAATTGCCTTAATTATCATTTATTATTATTCAAAAACAAATTATTTATTTAAATTCAATTTAGTACATTATAGAATCAAACTTCCTTATTATTTCATTATTTATTTATTTATTACCAAAAAACCAAACAACTTATCCTTAATTATTTGTCTAAAATTTACATCGGCACCACCTCCGTGCGTAGTCTATTTATTACGCAACCTCTTCAAGTTGACCCTTCGGTATGTTTACATGACACCTTCTTGTTTATATTCTTTCTTCCTTCTCCTACTCGGCAACTTCAATACATGTAGGGCTAACCTACGTCTACTTCTTTCATTAACTTTTCCGCCTACGGTTAGTTTACTATAGCCTAACCTATACTCCCACTTAGATCTTTCTTGATCATTATTTTCCTTCATTGTTTCAAAAAATTTTACAACTACACAACTCTCCATAATATCTTCACTATTATACAAGTTAAGCAATGCTTCCAAGTTTACTTTAAAATTAATTCTAGGCCTATTTACTTTCTTAAATTCATTGCACCATACTTTTACATTTTCAAACCCTACTTTCTCAATACTTCCTTCTAACACAACCTCCATTTCTTTACTATTAAATCCAACATTAAATAAATCACTAACACAATCTTTGACCATTTGGTCACCCTCAACTTCAAAAATATTCTCAACTACCCTATTATCCTTACTTTCCTCCCTAACCTCTACTAACACATTATTATTACTAGGCCTATCATTAAATTCTAACTCCCTTGAAACCTTATTAACTGTATTATCAATATTAACATCTGAAACTTCTAATGGCTGATCAAATTTTGCTACTTCTTGTCTTATTTCTTGTTTAAATTCACTTAAATTTTCTTCAACTTTCTTATTACATTTTTCAAAATCCTGCTTAACTTCTACTCTAAAATTATCAAAGTCTTGTTTGGAATTATCAATTTTTTCACTTAAATTTACTATGTCTTGTTTAGAACTATCAATTTTTTCATTAACCTCTAACCTAAAATTGTCAAAGTCTTGTTTAGCTTCTAATCTGTATGCATCTAACTTTTTCTCTCTGTTGTCAAGTTTTTCACTTAATTCATCTAAGTTTCTATTTCTGTCGTCAATCATTTTACTTAAATTCTCATATACTCTATCTCTTTTTTCAAATACAAATACCATGTATTGATATACCATTTCCAAAGTAACCCCTGAACTTCGTTTTGAATTATCACTACCACCCACATTATTAATTTTTGTTGCATTCTCCATTGCTGTTTTATTTGAGCCTTCTAAGACCATATTTTGTTAATTGAATGATTTAATATTAAAATTCCAGAATCATTTAGTTCTGCCATCGTTTATTAATTATTTACCCCTGATTTATTATAAAATTTAACCTTACTTATTTTTAAACTTTAGTAAAAATGTTTTGAAATATAGCCAACTACTATGTTCCAATCAAAGCCTCCCCTCCCAGTGTTTTCGTTCATGGTAAAGATGTTCAGGCGCCATTTTGTAACGTGCTGGCGGCTCACTGTTACAATCAGGTCCCAGTTCGGGCGCCATTTTGTAACGTGCTGTCTGGTTGCCAGCTGATTACAAACAAATTTTATTAATAAAAAATAAAAAAATCAAATTTTGACAAGTTTTTTCTGAGTGAATTTAATAAAAAAATAATATTTTGCTATGTAACAATTACTTAAGCTTTCATATATTCAATTTGTATAACTTACTATATTTATTAATTACCTTTCAATTCAACAAATCTTTATTCCCTTAATCATAACAAAAACAAACAAAACCCCCAAAATTGAAAATAGGTTATAGCGTCGTCAGATCTGTGTTTGTCACAGCTGACGAGTAAATCTTTGTTACATATATTTGTTTGAACATCTGTGCGTCCAGTTAGTTAGCTACGGGGCGGATTGCCTTAGAAGTATGACATCTATGTTTCTACACACAGAGATCCTACCGCCAAAACTCACCACTGCCGCCAACAACTGACGCCATTTTTGTTCCATCTTAAAAATACACTGACTCTAAATTTTATAACCAAGGTTCAATTTACCATGAAGTACTTCTAGGAAGGAAAGGACTCAAATTAAGAAAACATAATAGTTGGCATTAAGATTTTAATGCCACATTTTAGAATTTAAATATACAAACATACTTGAAAATAGATTGGCAAATCATAACACATCTCAAACACTTTCAGGCACTCACGCATTTATACAACAAATTAAATATTAAATTTTGAAACGCAGACTTAGTTATAATTATATTTATTACTAACGTACGTTTTTTGTTTTAAAGTGCACTTTGATAATGAAACTTACAATATATTAAATGATTTTAGATTGAAATTATACCCCTAACTAAAATTTTTCCTTTTTCATGTTTGTTCGTAGCACTCTAGCCTCGTCGTATTAAATTCACTTTACACTTGTAAAAACGTTTAGATGAGAAACATGTTTCAATTCGTACTCACTCACAAGCGTCCGCCATAGTCCATATTAAACCGACGCCACCAACGAGATTTACAAAGTTAGTTTTCTTTACTTCGCAACGTACGATTTACGCCGTTTTACGTTTTACGTGCACAGCACTGTCTCTAGTAATCGTAAAACATACTTTGACGGTATTTAGACTTCAAATACCGCAAAAAACCACATTTGTGAATTCATTTCACCACCAACCTACAATAGGTCCTTCTTGTATCAGATCTCAGCAACAAGTGACGCTCAGTCTTACATCCGGCAAGTTGATCGTATGACAATGACGTCATATCACGTGATGCTTTTCCAGGGGACCGCAAATATGTCCCCCTACTCGTAGTTATGCATACTACCAACATATCAAACCAAAATTATGTTATTGCTTATTACAACTGTCCTTTCAAATGTTTATCAACTGTAGGCTAGAAACCGAATGTCCCCAAGCTTTTTCAATGTACTTTAACACTACGATGTTTTGTATTTTAGACATTGCTAATTGTATGTAAGTTTCTTGTTTTAAAATTGAAATTATATATTAAGTAAACTTTTATTTTATATTATTCAAAACGTCTGCATTTCCCCTTTGAATTTCTATGTTTATTATTTATTTATAAAATGCAAAGTTTTAAATTAGACTAATTCATCCAAAATTTACATAGCAACTCCCTTTACGTTATACCCCTGTTTAATTAATTAAAATCCCTGAAACTCACATATATTACACAAATAAAGAGAGCAATTTTATGTTTTTGAAAGTGTTTGAAATAATATTAGTAGTTTTGAATGAGTATTTTAATGAAATTAAGCTTAATAAATAATAATAAAAAGCAAGACATGTCTAACATAATTTTTTCATTAGCTAAAAATTTATTTTTTCTGGGTTTTGTATCTATACATAGCTAGATTTAGTAAGATTCAATCGATTATGTGAGGTACAAATCGTGAATATATTCTTATTTATGTAAATACAGTGATTTTTTTTAACCTGAAACATTGGTCTCATCATGCTAAGTACTAATTTGTAAAAAGATCAATGCATATTTGACAAAACTACCTGAAATATGAGTCTCATTTAATCACATTAACCATTATTAGCTAACATATTTTAAGCCTAACTTTAGTTTAAAATATGTTTCTAAGTCTAAATCATTCTTATTGGTTAGGCTAACGAACAATTATTGTGATCAGTTATTGAAGTTGGTTATCTTAATCAGATGTTTTATCTGTAATTATTTACAACTAGTTGCTATGGAAATAAATGCAAACATGGTTAAAATATTAATCATACAAATTAAATTTAAAACTGTTACAACAATTTGTCATTATTTGATAATTTTTTTTAGTTACATTGGGCACAAGCTTGTACAATATCAAAAAGTTTTAAATGGAAAAACTGACAATTATCTTTGTTTTCTTCCTGAAAAGTTGATTACACAACTCAATAAAAATAATATTGTAAGAGAGGCAGAGTGGCCGAGAGGCACAAGTCATTTAGTTGCTACAAAAATCTATGTTTGAAAACAAATATTTAACTTGATTTATGAGGCAATAGACTTATTGATTTTGAAAAATTTAAGCCAAAAGAACTAAATTTTCAATAATAATCTAGGTTACATACCTTTACAGTGTTTTTAGTTCCCCGTTATAGTTATTTAATTACTAGTTTTGACCACTAATCCAAGGTCATCATCAGACCCATGAAGATGAAGATTGTATGGCTCCGGCGAGCACATTGTGTCAATGTTAAATGTTTTAAATGTTAATAATTGTTGTTTTTTGCGTGTTAAGAACGAGTGATATGTATTCAAAAAAGTTCCTGCGAACTAATAACTGTATTTTTATAGATCTAAAGACGACCTCATATTAGAGGTCGAAACTAGTATTCCAATAACTAGAATAAGGCACTAAAATGGCTGTAAAAGGTAACCTATGTTATTACTAACACACTTAATTGGATGTTTATTTATTCTTTGAGTAAGTAGCTGTATTTGTGTTTAAGTTTTATTGAATTACTTTCTATGTCTAGCTTCAACAATATTTTAACCAAATGACACATTATTATTATACTAACTTTTTGCCATGAAGATGCATACAACGCACAGTAGAAGTATGTCCGTAAAGCGTATGAATACAAACTCCTGATTCTGCATTCCAAACTTTAAGCGTACGATCTGTGCTTCCACTAATAATTGTACTACCTGCCATCTGTGATGACCAAACACCACCAGTATGTCCAACTAGTGTCCTTAAACACTTATAACGACAAATATTTTTAGTAACTTATTTTTCAAATAAATAGCACATTCAACAATGACAAAAATTAGACAAAATGACCTTAAACAGAACAGAAATTGAAATTAATTAGTTATAAATATCCATTATGAAATACAGTTAAACATTTCATTATAATACTTGAGGTGCAACTAATGAAGCAACTGAAAGAAAAGTAATTCAAAATATTAAATATTTGCTAATCATATACTAAAAATTACAGGTATCTAAAGAAGGCCTTTAACAAATAATCAAAGGGATTGTGATAAAAAATGCATATGAGATGAAACAAAAATACAAACACGAATAATCAACAGTTTTATTATTTTTATTAGCTAAAGCAGAAAACAAAGATTTTGATTGTGAAATGACAAAAAAATATTTTAAGATACGGAACGCCAAAGTACCAGTGTGGGCATGTGGTACCCACTAACCTAGACTTAACCAGTTACATGTCTCTCTAGAAACACCAATCTTCTCCAATCAAATGATACATATTTGATCACATTGTAAATAACAAATAAGTAGGACAGTGACTGAATTGGATTAATGAGTCAGTTTCTAGACTACTACACCAATCCGACTTCCTGCTATTCTGTTTATAACATTAAATCTTGTTATTACTTCCTTCATCAGCACTTCCTACAATATTATGCCTAAGCTCTTATTTTCACATGTATGATCCACACTCATACCTTACTCATAATAAATTTAACTTTAAGACAATTTACTCCTTGTGCTTGCTATTTTTAAATTCTATCAAGACATAAATAAGGTTGATCTCAAATTTTTGGGAGTTTTTAAGTCTCCAAAATCGGATGAGCTTGTATCTTTCAGTAGTCGAGAGTTTCTGACAAGAGTGTCCGGTTGTATTCGACAGTGTGCACACACGGAATATATTTTATGTGTTATTGTGCGCGTTTAAATGTGTTTGTGTTGTTTTGTATAAGTATTTATTTTAATGTGCTAACGACCTCACTAGAGCGAGAATCTGATGATGGAATAGAGTTCCGAAACGCGTCATGTTCAAGTAAGTGAATTACTTTAAACAAATAATAAAGTCACAGACGGAAGAAAAAAAAACATTCTTTTTATTCAAATTTGCGACTTGGATACAAATACAATGCAGTTTAAATCATTATTGTTAAACTTCAAATGGCTAATACATAAAGGCAGATATTAAATTACAAATAGTGTACTATATCTATATATTTAAAGCCGTAAGGAAAAAACATTTGGACAGTTCGTCTAAAACTTCTACTGGGCCGATTTACATGCGGGTTTTACCAAAACAAAGATTTTCGGTCCTTTATTAGCAGGTTTTATTTGTATTTTGAAAATATTTACGTTAAATGGGTCAAAAATGAAAAATAGACTTTTCTTATGGAGATTTAACATGGGAGAAAAGGTCAACTTTTTCAATCCTTTGGACAGTTTGTCTGAGACTTCTACTGGACCGATTTACATTAAGTTTATATCAAATAAAAACAAAATTTCACAATGGAAGGAAAAAATCGGATGGTGTAAACCTACACTAAGGCGAGGTCAAGAGCAAACGCGTCTAAGTGTGATATGAGTTTAGTTTGAGCATTCACCTCCTCCTCGATTTCCTCCGAGCCGATCAACGCTGTAAAGAACTAACTCTAGCAGATTTCCCCGCACTTAATTTAGGCTTTAGCAAGTTAATACTTTGATATTATTTATAAAATCCGCCTAAACAGTGTTCGGTCCCAATTAGTTCGGAATAGCAGGACTCTACTGTATATTATCTCAAAAGATTAGAACCTCAATGTATTATTATAATCTTAGTAAATATAAATGTATATATCCAAATTGAACATAAATATGTAAATTTAACGTATTTCATTTAAATCTTAAATGTAGTTTGCGGAAGGTACTTTTTACTAGTTTTGAACCAGATTTACACATTCAAGAGGCCATTTAACAAACATCAATGTCACACTTCGTTTACCTATTATAAGTAGACCAGTGAAGCCCAGATGAGTTTAACATGATGTGTGTAACCTTATTATATCATAAAAATAAACGGAAAGAACAGGTGAAGCTTGATAAGAAGGTCCCAAGCAGAAAGTTCAGTTTGAGCTTTGTTTATTTGAATAACTCATTAGGACGAACAAGACAAAACAATGTCTTGCATAAAGGAAAGTACCAGGAGACCGAGCTAAAGCTCGATTACAAGCAGGGCTATGATTTCAATAATAAATATTGGATTATTGAGTTTTAAGGTTAGGCCTATAACATTAAACAACTAAATAAAGGGTATATACAACATTAGGCTTACCTGTAATAAAAATACAGTTTAAAGGATTAACCATAATCTGAACGCTATGCCTCAGAAATAAGTCAGGCCTAAATTAAAGTTTAATATTTCAATATCGATTTAGGCCTAGGGCCTAGTTCGCTCACGTCAATAACTATTATTGCAAATTTCCGTGAATATCGTTTAGGTTAGGCCTATAACATTAAACAACTAAATAAAGGGTACGTTTATTTAGCAGAAGTATTCGTTGCCATGGTAACTATAAATAGATACAACATTAGGCTTACCTCTAATAAAATACAGTTTAAAAGAAAACAGATGATTATTGTAATGGCATTGAAAACATTTGCATCAGCTGTGCTTAGTTTAAAAGAAAACAGATGATTATTGTAATGACATTGAAAACATTTGCATCAGCTGTGCTTTGTATTGTTTAAAATGGACAAATTTCACTTTTTAATTTAATAAAAAGACGTAGAAAACAAATTTTCCCAGACTGGTGACCATTTCCAATCGATTTCTCGTGGCCAAAAGCCCCATATAAAATCAAAAAATCAAAAATCCTTAGACGGAGATTCCAGATCCATTTAGCAGACAGACAATTATCTCTCGCTTTAGAAGATAAGATAACCCAAATAAAATTAACTTATTTAATCATTTTCTTTTGATCGGTAGTCTGTTACTTTATTGCCTGTGTACATCAGAAAGTGGGTAAGGCATGAGAACTACAAATACAACAGTAATCATAATTACTTCAGTTTGTATCTTAAGGCAAAATTAAGTATCCTTCCCTCTCCCAAAAATTATGCTTTAGTGATGGCACTGTATCAACAAAAAAAAAATATATTTGCGTAAATTGGTACTAAAAAATAGTATAAAAAATACATAATTAGAATGAGAGTAGTTTTACAATATTTCTTGAATCGGATAACTGAAAAAAGTTCTAAAAAAATGCGGAACAACGACTGAAATTGATTTAAAATACTAAATCATTACAGGTAAATTTATATTTTCATATTTATTTAAAATGTTACTGAAAATAAGATGAAGTGTATAAGTACAAAAAAATTAGATTCCAGAATGGTTGTGTTAACCCTTAATTGGTCGTGTTACGGTCTAATCGACCGGGGTTTTCGTATTTTACATACAAAAACTGAGTGGAGCTTTTAAGATCTCCCACCCCTCCCATACCTTCACACACACTCTTTCGCTACTCAGTTATGTCACCGGCACTTTTTCCGGATGCTTCAGTTGGCAGCTGTACTGCAATCTTTCTACCAACTGGTCTTTTCCACCGTGCGCGACCCTTCACGTTAGTAATATTTGTGTTTCTGTTGTTCAGAACAATATTCTTTATTACTGCCAAGATGAATATAAATGAATAAGAAAGTCTTTTAAATCTTTGAGGTTATAATATGAATATAAATATAACCTTTTATTATTAATATATATTCATTTATACAAATTTAAAGAAGAGATACCCATTCGTTTAACTTTGGAAACATTCGTACGTCTTCGTATTCTAGTAAGAACAATATTTTTTATAATGCTTATAAAACAACAAAAAATGTAAAATTTTTTATTGAAGTACACTGTAAAACTTGATTTGTGTAACAAAATACATGTTAAATAACATTTTACCCAATAAACCAACTTTTTTAGAAATGTTTTTTAATTATTTACTAAACCTGGTGGAATCCACCGTGTGCGACTCCTTACGTAACTATTATTGATGCGACCAATGGAGGGTTAAGTTTAAGAAACAAATATAGGCCTACTACCAACCTTGCCTGTAGTTGCAGACCATACTTTAAGTGTGTTGTCATCCGAGCCAGATACAATACGATTGCCTGAGAATTGTAGACATGTTATAACATGATCATCATGACCTTTTAAAACTTTAGGAGGCCTAATTGCTTTAACCCTCCAATTCATTTCTATTTGATGGTGACGCATAAATGCTGCCTGTAAAACAAAAAATTATAAATGTATTTTAAGTTGAATCACTAGACGATAAAAATAGATTCGGAAATAATTTTAAAAAGAGTTTATTTTCTTAAAACTTTCTTCATAAATTCACGCATTTATATAATTCTATAAAAATAGTATAAAAACTTAAACCTAAATTATCAAAATTAATACGTTTATTTACTCAAACACGTTTCAACAACAATGACACCATCTTTAGTAAAGCACAAGCTACAATAATTAAACTTAAATATTAGGCTAAATAGAATAACGCTAAGCAGTTGGTAACAGAGCACGACTCATTGTTTTAGGTTAGTTATAGTTTGATTGTTGTAGCTCGTGCAACACTGATATTAAAACACATTTTAGTAAATAAAACTATTACTGGTGAGATTCTGTGTTCATTCCTGTTTTTATTCCAAGTATATCATCTCACAAGTCCAGCTAGATATTAATTTACATAAAATATTACCATACCTATTTTGTTGAGTTAACGAATTTCTTCGAATTAATTGTATAAAAAACAGTTTAAAACTTACTTTCCAAGGAGAAGATGGAGAAGTTGAATTAGGAAGTCGTTGTCTGGAACGTTTACCATTTGGACTACTATTGCCTGCTTCCCTTTCTACACCCGCTTCTCTACATTTTTCTCGCCATAGTAAATTATCTTCAGCTAAAAACCTCCAATTTCTACATGTTTGTGCTGCCCGCAGTAAATCTCTAGGTTCCAGAAAAGACAGTACGTATAGTGCTAACTGTTAACAAGTAAAATAAGTCTGTTTACAAATACAAAAAAAAATATTATTTAAATACTGCTAAGAACAAAAGTATTTTTTCCTTTCTTAAAATCACAAATTATTAACATTACATTTTGATACAGAGTTGCACATTATTTGCTCATAAGTACAACAGAAACCCAAATTGTGCATTATACAACCACATAGTGTTATCTTATATACAACACAGTAAATACGGATGATTTGATAGTAATGAAACCAAATTCAATGCATTAATAAATGTTTATTTAATCATAACTTTATAGCATTAAATAGAATAAACATATCACAAAATATAAAAGAAATATTGAATGCGCCGCGATTGTATTGTAAGCCCTTGAACATATTTATTAGGAATTGTAAACAATTAAAAAGTAATATTATTATGATACAGTTGGTCCAAACAAATTGCATCTTCACATAACAGTACAGTCAGTTAATTGCCACGAGTACTAGGATTGTGGTTTGGAGCCAAATGTAGTGTGATGCCAGACTCAATAAATACGTATCACATAGGAGCTCCCTGCTAAAAGACACACCAGACTAACAACTATATGACTATAAGTGTATGAAAACTAAAGTAATTACTTTAACCTGATTGTCTTATTTAAGGTCACACTATTGGCTGGACGGCTGGACTAAATTTTCTTCTCTACACAGTCCTTCTTATCCCATTCTTATAAATAACTTCAGTTTTCTGTTTTGAATAGTTTTATTATTTATTTGTTATTTGACCTCATCCGTGTGTTGAGTGGAAATTGAAAAAGCCTGGTTTTTCAAATGCCATTTTTGAAATTGATGTTAGAAGTTTGAACGATATTTTATTCTTTGATACAGATTTGCAATAGTACAAATGACCTGCATTATTTATACAGGTGTTATTATTATTATTGTATTATTTTATTAATAGGCAGTGAAACTAAAAATAAACATTAAACAATAAAAAATCCAGACTAATCAAATTGCCACAAATCCCAATTAATTCAGATAGCAGAGGTCCTGCTGTACAACTGTTGTTGGCTCCTATATTAAATGCTTAGAACTGCTACAATGCATGAAGCTTGGTGGCTTGGTACTATCTATTGATTGTGTCGAATATTACACTGCAAAAAATATGTATACAAGTATATTTGACTTATTTACCCAAACTCAAAATCGAATCATATCAACATAAAATTTATACAAGATTTGTCTAGAGAACCAATAGCAATACCTCTTTTGGAAGTAGTGAAATAAAATCTCTTTGGAACTGAGGTTCTATTAGTTGCATCATATGCCGAACTTGAGTAGGTTCACATAGTTCAATAAGCCTGTCTATTGCAAGTAGTCTTTCTGCATTCGACCAGCCCTAATTAACAGAAAAAACAAAAAAATTTAACATTGACAGATAAAGCATATAAACAGAAAATAGCAATAAAATAAAAATTGTATGCAAAGTGTTAATGCTATGAGGTATTTGAACACACTTTGCATTTGCTTGAATGAAGTTTTGTCAGTTAGATTAGCAAAAACACCATACAACCAGGGCTGCAGAAAATGTTTTAGCACACAAATTTCCCCAGAACACACTTTTTTTCACTAAAAAGTTCCCCTAAATTGATCGCTATTCGCTACAGATGCGCCAGACATAAAGACAGTTTGTTTATCCATTTCAACATATTTTTTATTGACCTTATCTTTTAATAATATTCATTATATTCATTATAAATTCCAATATAAATCTTCAAAAAAATAATAATAGCATTATTTTCACTTAATTAACTACAGTGAAATATCTTCAGATGGTCCCAAAAGGTTTAAAACAAAAAAATACAACTTGATTATTGCAATTTTATTATGTTTAAAAGTAGGCCTAAGGCCCGTATTACACTGTAAAATAATTTGTAAAATATGTTTTATAAAAGTTGTTTGACAAAGATCTTTGATAGTGTAATGGGCCATCTTTTATAATGTATTTCTTTTATAACATTTCTTTTATAAAATTTAAGAGGTTGGCATTTTACCTTTTATAAAATGTTAAGATACATTTTTACCTTTTAGTACAAGTCCAAAATGTTTTATAAAAGAGAATCACTTTTCAAATCTTTTATAATAGGTGGATACCGTCTTTTATAAAACATATTTTATAAAATATTTTACAGTGTAACACAGGCATATACTTAAATGGTTAAAACAAAGTTAAATGTAATGTTTAATTAGTTCCAATTCAATTACCAAATTACCTACTACAGTCACTACTGAAAATCGTCCGGACAGATCACACGAATTGAAAGAAAATTAAGCTTAACAATTAATTACTTTTCATTTGTTACATTTAGTTAAAAAATACGTGATCCCAACACACTACGACTTTTTAACTGTCAAAATCCGTTCTCCCATACCCAAAAACACATAAAACTTTCCCCTCATTGTATTTTCAAAATTTTGATCCAAAAACAAGACCCCGACGCGCTACGACTTTTTAACTGTCAACATAGGTTTTCCCATACCCAAAAACATATAAAACGATACCCCACACTCTATTTTCAAATTTTGATCACAAAACGTAATCCCGATGCGCTACGACTTTTTAGCTGTCAACATCGGTTTTCCCATACCCAAAAACAAATAAAACGTTACCCCACACTGTATTTTCAAATTTTTATCAAAAAACGTAATCCCGAGCGCTACGACTTTTTAACTGTCAAAATCGGTTTTCCCTTACCCAAAAACATTTAAAACGATACCCCACAATGGATTTTGATTCAAAAACGTGATCCCGATGCGCTACGACTTTTAAATGTCAAAAGTCTGTTTTCCCGTACCCAAAAACATGTAAAACGATACCCCATACTGAATTTTCCAAATGTTGATCCAAAAACGTGATCCCGACGCAATACGACTTTTTAACTGTCAAAATCGGTTTTCCCGGACCCAAAACATATAAAATGATATCCCACACTGAATTTTGATTCAAAAACGTGATCCCTATGCGCTACGACTTTTAAATGTCAAAAGTCGGTTTTCCCGTATCCAAAAACACATAAAACGATACCCCACACTGAATTTTCAAAATGTTGATCCAAAAACGTGACTCCGACGCATTACGACTTTTTAACTGTCAAAATCGTTTTTTTTGTACCCAAAAACATATAAAACGATAGCCCCACACTGTATTTTCATAATTTTTAACCAATATTTTCAAAATGTTGACCCAAAAATGTGACCCTGACGCGCTCCGCCTCACGCTAGAAAGCTCAAAAGCTTTTCAACTCTCCGCAATAAAATTTCGAAGATTTTGGTACCAACAGAAGTTTTCTACGACGTCTGTGAGTGCTTATACCGTGTATACAGGAAAACTGACACACAAAAAATCATCGCATCATTTCAATACTTCGGCATTTTAATGCAAGCCGAAGTAATAAAAAATGAGTACGCACATCATATTGCACGCATTTTACTGATAAAGACTGATTTCGAATTTCGGTAAAAGAAAATATTAAAAAACATCGGTAATAACTATACATTAAGTATCATATAATTTGGTTTAATATGATTTAATTCTAATCGCTTGAATAATATCATTTGTATGAAACTAATCAAAATTTGCATACTGTACCGGTATCTTAATAATTATTTTTTAATTCCCAACGAATGTATTTGAACGCCCGTAAATAATCAGGAAACTGCCATTCATCAACCGGCACAAAAATATCGTATCGGCGGCTCCACCGTACGATATTTTGTGCAACGAAAATTAAATAGGAACCTTGTCCGACTTGCAACAGAGAGCAGACAACTCTGTGTGTGTGTAGGGGTGTGTGTTTGTATATGTATCATACAAACCGATTAAGCTGACCTTTGTTCCCATTCATTTCTTATCTATTTTTCCCCAAAATAATTATATTTCCCTTATTTTTGTTGGATTTTTCCCCGGCCAAAATTTCCCCAGCTCAGTTCCAATTTCCCCCGAACCTCGTTCGGACATATTCTGCAGGCCTACATACAACATAACTGTATTTGTAAGGCTAAAAGCAAACAAATTGGAGTCCTGAGCGGTAGATATAATAATCTACAGTAAATATGCAATTTAAACTCCATTGTGGTAGCCCACGGATTAGTGAAATTGATTTCGGTATAACTAAGCATCTACTAATCCTGTTTTGGTAATGTCTTACCTTTCTACTGCAGTTTCGGGTATTCACCCATCATCAGGAATAATAAAAACACAGACATCTACACATAAAACATACACAAAACACATTTCACTCCATGCGGAGGTCGTAACAATTAAAATAAGCGGAAGGTCCACGCACTATTCCATTCCGGCAACGTGTACGTTGGATTGTTGAGACGGTACTAGTACCGGTTTTGTCCTTCATGTTATACGACACGTTAATTCAGGCACTAAGACTAACAAACATCTAATATACAGATAAGACATTGATAAGACAGGGTTAAGTTAATTATTGAAGAGTTTCCATTAGGGGTGTGCGAGATTGACTTTTTTAATTCGAGACGAGAACGAGATGTTATTTAATAAAAATGATCGAGATCGAGAAAAAGACGAGAGCTGAGGTTTAGGAACGAGCAAGAAACAAGAATTTATTAAATACAATTTATCGAGAAATAACGATAATAGCGTTTTTGTAACGAGAATGAACCAACATTTTAATCTTAAGTTGAGAGTGAGAAGTATCATATACCATTTTACATCATAGAAAGGAATACAATGTGTATGGGGATAATTTAATTATTAATAAGTTAACATTCTTTCGATTTGCTATTGTTACTAAATTTATGAAAGATATTACAAATATAATGTATCCCATAGATACGTATTTTAACAGTTGACTATCGATTAATATACTTTATACTACATATGCAACATATTAATTTTTATATAATTACTAGCATTACCCGTCGCGGCTTCGCCCGCAATCTTAATAGTATTATTGAAATTAGGAAATGCTAACTATACCCAGTGCATATTGTTTA
Source organism: Philaenus spumarius (assembly GCA_018207615.1). NCBI lineage: Eukaryota > Metazoa > Arthropoda > Insecta > Hemiptera > Aphrophoridae > Philaenus > Philaenus spumarius. Next base: position 207,317 of record JAGFPH010000149.1, read on the forward strand.
TGGCTGATTATCAAATTGAGGGACAATTTAAGTCCCACTGTTATAAAATAGGTATTACTAGTGTAAAAGTGTCAACAAAATTATCCAGCAATAGATTAATATGTAAACTACTTGTTAGAAGTGAGTTTTAAGAAAGAATATTATCGCAAATATTTTTTTTCAAGTGTTAAAAGCCGTTTTCGTCAGGTCGCTAACGGTCCCCACGATTACCGCTGGCGCAATATCTTGTTTTGGTGACTTTATAAAAAACAAAAAAAAACATATAAAATCTCTAAGATAATCGTTATAAGTCCGAGTTTTTATGTATTACATTTTAAAAAGCTAATATCAATATAAAAAAGAAATTTTTGACTCAAAATGAGAGTCCCGCGGTAACGCAATGCCCGTGCACGATAATTTCAATTTGCCGCCACAACCGATCCAAGCGATGCACGACCGCCGCCATTGTCATCAGTGTGAAGGAGATCGTTTTACTTAGTTGCACGTGAAAGTTCAGTGTGAGTTATATTTGTGATTTTAGAACTACAACCAACAATTTAGGTGAGTTTTAATCAGTATGTTAATTAGTAGTAAGGTCGCTAACTCTCACAATACATTGTTGTAGTACTAAAAAAGCCAAGAAATTACAGTTGAACAGTCTTGATAGACACTATAACCTAAAAAGCCGTTCCTCTTTCCCGCTCTATTTCTTGATGTGCAAATAAAAAGGAAAGTCCTACGGATTCGTCAGGTCGCTGACGGTCAGGTCGCAAACGTTGCGATCTGAGCACTATTGAGCCATCAGATCTCAACGTTAGCGACCTGATCGCTAACGTTTGCGATCTGAGCACTAATAATCCATCAGATCGCTAGATACCCTGAATTTAATAGCTTTCCCATTATTTAGTAATTTATTTTAACATAACTTTAAAGATGTTTATTCAC
>JAGFPH010000149.1:208250-245673 GCA_018207615.1 Philaenus spumarius
GCAACATTTATACAAGGGATTTTTAATAGCCAATCGCCGGCGACAAAAAATGTTGGCGTGTACATAACAAATACATTTTAATGCTTTTTGTTTAAACACACTAACATCTGTCGCTGGCGATCGGCGGTAAAAATCCGCTTGTACGCGTATTCTAATGGATCATTATTTTTTGTTGTTTTGTTACAGGAAACTTATGGGAGATGGCTAAAAGAAAGAAAACACGTAAAGTAGACAATTCTGATAAAGATGAGATAAGTGCGAAGAAACAAAAACTTGATGCTGAAAACTCTGCAAAATATGAGCGGCAGAAGAAGCTTGCAGCTGAGAGACAGCGAAGATTTAAAGAAAGAATGTCTCAAGAACAACTCGAGAAGAAAAGGGAAAGAGATAGGGAACGCCGTCGACGACTAAGGGAGAAAAAAATAATTAAACCTGTAGCAGAGATGAGGGCATCTGACCAAAAAAAACAAAGAACACAATGGAAAAAGTACTCTGCTACTTACAGACGAAAACAAAAAAGTCTCAAGGACGCCCTGCAAAATGACACTCATTCTGAAGTTGATGAACCAGCCCCACTTTCAACGCAGCGTGCAAGAGGGAGAAAACAAGTTCGGCATGATCGATCAAAAGCCTACAGAAAGATCAACAAACAGGCCGAAGAGATACAGAACTTGAAAAAAAAAATAAATAAGTACAAAAAACGTCTCCAGCGGGAAAAAATTAAAAAGAAAAGCTTAAGTTCACCTTCTCCCGCAAAACAAGTCAAGGACTTGGTTGGATGTGAAAGGGTTTCTCCAAATATTAAGAGAAGGCTCTTCGTAGGGTTTGCTTTACAAAAGCAACTCGAGACTCAAATAAAAAGCGCTACTCCAAAAGGAAAAGAACGACAATTAATGTCTAAAGCAATTGGCAACCAAATTTTGAAGAAGTATAGGGTACAGCATTATTTCAAAAAGGTTGTAACGTATAAATACAATAAAGTTCAAAAAGTGAATGAAAGTGTAAACATTGATTTAAAGTATTCAAGGAAGCAATATGAGACATTTAAAGTGAAAGAGGCTCAGGCACTAAAACATTTTTTTGAAGATGACTCAGTTTCTAAGATGTGTCCTGAGAAAAATGACTTTGTTCGCAAAGGAAAACATAAAATGCAGCGAAGGATTCTTTTAAATTCAATGAAGAATTTATACCAAAAATTTATTGATGAAACCAAATTAAAGATCAGTTATATGACCTTTACAAGATCAAGACCGTTTTGGGTGACTGCCCCAAAAGCAAAGGACAGGGAGACATGCGCCTACATGAAGCACGAGAATTTTGACTTCCTAATTGCAGCGCTAAAAAATGCAAACGTTATTAAACACAAGAATAGCCATGAAATGTTAAAGGAATTGGTTTGTTCACAAGATAATGAAATGTGCATGTCATATAAATGCAAAAAATGCAAATACCGCATGATCAAGTTTAACTTGGAAGCTGATGAAAACTTGAAATACTTCAAGTGGGAGAAAGTAAGTGAAGAGCGCATGATCAAAGGGCAGTCCAAGCAAATCTCAAGAGTGGTAAAAAAGGAATGTTATGCTCGTTCTTCAGACATTGTTGAATGCTTAATGTCATCTTTGCCCTTATTTAGAACGCATGTTTACAGTTTGATACACCAAGCAAGTGAACTGAAAACCCTAAAAAGCAATCTTAAAACAGGAGAGGTATTGTTCCATATCGACTTCTCGCAAAATTATGTTTGCAAGTTAAGTACTGAAATTCAGTCGATGCATTTTGGAGCGTCCAAAAAGCAAGTTTCACTCCACACCGTTGTGAGATACCATATGGAAGAAGAAATTAAGACGCAAACATTTTGCACGGCGTCGGATAATCTCGACCATCACTGCCACGGTGTTTGGGCACATTTGCAGCCAGTTTTTAAACAAACAGCTGACGAATTCCCAGATATTCATAGTGTTCATATTTTTTCTGACGGTCCAACGTCCCAATATAAAAACAAGGGGAATGTCTATCTCATGAAGACATTAATGCCAAATTGTTTCCAAAAACTCCAAAGCTTCACTTGGAATTACTCTGAGCCTGGCCACGGGAAGGGTGCCATGGACGGGGTAGGAGGGTCGGTGAAGAGATCTGCAGACAACTTTGTTAAGTACGGGAACGACATAACATCTTCAAGTGATTTAGTGAAATGCTTAAAAGATAATAGCACTACAAAGTTTGCTGAGGTAAAAGATGCTGAAATCCAGGAGTCGAAAAACTTTTTGCCTAAAATACTTCCTGGTTTCAAAGGCATTATGAAAGTAAGACAGTTTACATATGGTGAAAACAATATGTATGGACGGAAGTTAAGTTGCTTCAAGTGCAAACCATCCCAAAAATGTGACCATTATCATGTTATGACATTATCAAACCAAGAAACAAGCAGCAACAAACGGAACACATTAAAACATCTTCCACAACGTAAAACATCAAAGAAAAAGTTGCAAGTTGAAGACATTTACACTTCTTCAGATGAAGAATTACTTGGTGAAGAAGTAAATGTAGGCACAGACAGTCCTACAAAGTTTGTTCTATCGGATACTGTGTCAAAAGAGTCCCTTGTACAAGGTGCATTTGTCATTGTTTCGTATGAGAATGTTACCAGGAAAGGGAAGCAATGCCGTAACTACATTGGGATAGTCCAGTCTGCCGCCGGTGAAGACAATGAATTGAAGATTTTGTTTATGAAGGGATGTGCCAAAGACAAATCAATGTTTACTACGGATGAAAGTGATGTGCCATATGTATCATTGAATCAGATAAAATCACTGCTTCCCAATCCTAAAATAGTTTTAAAGGGCGATAGACTCTTTTATAAGTTCAAGAACAACATTGTTTTGTAAATTGCTTTCTTTTGTTAGATTATTTTTGTTTTACCGTACTTTCTTTGTGTCATATGTTAGTGTCTTATTTAAAATGTTCAGTAAGGAAAGCGATTGTTACTCATGACCATGAGATCGCTAACGTTTTTCATTTATCAATTTTGTTACTAAAACAAGAACAGTATTTCTTAAATAACTACTTTTATTAAACAATTATGTTATTTAGAGTTACCACTCTTTTGTATTTAGCGTAATTTAGGTAAATAGCCAGAATAACGGCCGTTTCATTGGGGTTTGCATCAGATCGCTAATGCTGCATCAGGTCGCTAACGCTAACAAAAATGAATATAATTTTGTTAACATAACTTTGTATTACATTATCGGTACTCAATTAAAATGTTTAATCTCCTTTTTGAAGAGGCAATAGCTTTTTTCAGAAAAAAATCTCATTTTATTACAGTTATTCAAGATTTTTGAATCAGTTTCAAGTAATTTGTTACAATGTTGACTTATTACAGATTTTTTGGTATATAATAAAAATTTATTTACTTTTTTTTTTGTTCAAATACATTATTTGAGGAACAAATTTAATGTTTACAGATGTATTTTGGAATTTTCATTATTATTTGCAAATGTTAGGCCTACAGACAATAATAAAAACGTTAGTGACCTGACTTTTTTTGTGCATTCAGTTAGGAAATTTATGATAAAAATTATAAATAAACAATAATTAGCTCTGCTGAGGTTTGTAGTGTATTCTATGTAACTTTATTAATTCAGTGGTCAATAAAACATGCACTTTACCAAACAACAAATATCTTTTTTATTTTCCATTTCCATTTTGTCCCTCAATTTGATAATGACCCTTATATATAATTTTAATTTCTAACATTAATTTAGATATAATTAATTTTAAATTTAAAATTCTTTTGAGTTTAAAAAAAGTCAAAATTTCAAGTTTAAAAAAGTCGAAGTTATTTAAGATTATAAATAAATTTTTACTCCGTAAAGTACAGTATTTATTAAAAAGTGTTAATCATATATTTCTTACATTCAAACTATAGCAAGTAAAGCTGCAACGGGAATTCTCATCTACAAAAAATTTACCTATTTTTAAAATTGAGTTTAAAAATGTACATAAAACTAAAAATAATATGTAAATGAAAATCATGAAAAATTTAAATTTTCCTAAAAATAGACAAATAAATCAATATTAAAGTTTAAATTTAATTATTTCAAAACTTCTTTATACACTATGTTAGATGTTTTTCCTCCTGGTGACAGAATTACTAAACTTGATGGACTACTTGTTCTGGAACATCCAACATATAATTGTCCGTGTGAAAAACAATCTTCTCTTACATCAATTCCAGCTCTTTTTAATGATTGTCCTTGTGACTTATTAATTGTCATTGCGAAGCACACTTTAACAGGAAATTGAATTTTTTTGAAGTCAAAGAGATAGTCCGATGGTATCATAGGTATGCGTGGAATGAAAACTGATTCACCTTTGGCACTTCCAGTAATAACTGTTGCTTCAATAAGATTTTTCTGGAGGGAAGTCACACGCAGACGTGTACCGTTGCACAGTTTTGGAGGGCAAAGGTTTCTCAAAAGCATAATAGGTGCACTAACTTTAAGCGTTAAAACATGTTAATCCAGGCGGGTTCAAAGAATTCAAGAACTCTGTTGGAAATTGTACTGCATCATCAACTTTTAAAGCTGAATCAACAGACATATATTGCATTTTTTCGAATTGAAATGAATTTAATAAAATATTATTAATTTCAGAAGTTGTGTCATTTTTTAAAGTCAAAATGGCTCTTTCGCATAGCCAGTCAATCGATTTATCTTTGAGATTTTTAATGTCGGGATATATTCTCGATATCAGGTCTTCCAAAGTACTTACTACTATGCCTAATCCTGTAGGCAAAGTAATCTTTCCTTCTGACCCTGGATAATCGCCGTTTCCAATTTGTAACAGTAGTTCAGAAAACTGCACAGCAGTAACATTTCCTCTTAAGTAAACTCTTAAATTTTTTGTGAGCGAAAGTTTCGTTATTTGAGGCCATAGATATGAACTCTTGATGCAAGCTTCGACTTCATTGGCTCGAGTTCCTCTCGGTACAACTGGTAAAGTCTGACGAAAGTCTCCTGCTAAAAGAACTGTTACTCCACCCATCAAAGTATTCTTTGAGTTTCTAATGTCTTGCAGACATCTGCTCAAAGCTTCGAAGCTTTTTTTATGTGACATTGAGCTCTCATCCCAGACAATCAGTTTGCAATCCTGTAAAATTTTTGCTAGATTTGATTGTTTATTGATATTGCATGAAGGAGTTGTGGTATAATTTAGATTCAATGGCAGCTTCAAGGCTGAATGTGCAGTTTTTCCTCCATCCAATAATGTAGCAGCAATACCAGATGATGCTGTTGCCAAAGCGATGTTATGGCTGCTTCTCACTTTAGCCAAAAGCAAGTTAATGAGGAAAGTTTTACCAGTTCCACCAGGAGCATCTAAAAAGAAAACTTTCCCTAAGTTGGATTCAACGCTGTCTAAAACTCGGATCATAAACGATCCGTTGTTCATCTGTTAATGAGGCTTCGTTTTTCAATACAGTTTCATTCAAAGCAACAATATCATAATTAGTTTCTCTCACATAATCTTTGTTTCCAAAAATTTCACCAGATCTTTTTGGATTAGGTAAACTGTATTCTTTCATGTTTAGTCCACCTAAAGCTAAAACAGAATCTTCAAGAAACTCTAAACACCTATTGTATACTAACTCTACTGATGGATTATTTTGTAAATGTTGTCCGTTCAATTGGTTCATAATATCTTCTGAAAGATCACCCTTAAATTTATTCCACAGACTCAATGCATCGGAGAGATGGCAAAATACCAGCATTACACTAAATAGTTCCCGCATTTTAAAAGGTGAGCGTGTTATTGCAGCTTCTTTTAAGTAAACTCCCATTGCTGGTCATCTTCTAATAACCCGAGCGCCTTGCATGTTGCTTGGAAAGTAGGATACTCAATATGATTTACTGTTTTTAAATAAGAAAAGGATGTTGGGCCTCTAATGTGATGAAGAAGAAGACGGAGATGATAACACTCTACGTTATTGGGATGAATAGTGTATACTCTACCTAAAGCATGATCCTTTCTTACTCCTGGCCAACCTTCTACAGCTTCTCCTCGTTTACGCCGAACAAATTTTTTATTTTGCCATACGTAGTACGAAGGCACTTGTAAGTAATGTAGAGTTTTAGCAAATTCGTCATTTTGGCATAATTCGAAAAATGCCAAAAGAGTTGTTGTTGGTTGATGAATAAGTTTTTCATTTATATTAGCCGCAGTAAAGTAAATACGTTGTCCATTTTCTAGATGAACATCAAGGTGAGTGACAGCTGGATACCTGTCATGAATTGAAAATCCTAAAATTCTCCAAACTGCTTCGGAACTACTTATATATCGACCACTTTCATACATTTTTATTTCATCTATCTCGTTTTTTTTCTCCATAGCAAATGCTGCTTGATCGTTGCCTTTAGTAATATATTTGCAAACGTACTTTATAGACTTTACAGAGCTGGTTATTTCTATATTAATATGGGCGTTAAAAGTACGTAACAAAACAGGGTTATAAGGTACTTCCCATCGGTTGTCCAAATCTACTGATTTTATGTTCACCTTAAAACCTCCATCATCTGGCGATCGTCTTTTATATTTTGGATATCCATCTTCACTTCTTCAAGTTTCTTGAAGAAGCATAGCCGGATAATACTTAGTGCAACGCCCATCTTTCATGCAAGGAGAGCTTTTATTCAAAATGCCACATGGTCCATGTATCATATTGGCCTTGACTATCTCATAAAGTAGTAGATCTTCATCAGGGTTTGGAATTTCAGCACATACGAATTTATCAATCATATTGGATGAAATTCTATCTTCCAACCATAGCAATATGTGAACATGCGGCAAGCCTCGCTTTTGCCATTCAACAGAATACATGTGACATCGAATTTTTCCAAACAGTTGGCCTTTAAACAAAAGATCTGTTAACTCTTTTACTTTAAGATTGAAAACTCTTGCAATAATATCAGGACGATGATAATGTTTTTGCCCAGGTAGCAATGATTCTTGAATCTCCTTCCACTTTGGATTGCAAGTGAATGTTATAAATAAATCTGAACTTCCATAATGTTGGACGTAAGTCATTCCATCCTGACCCCGTTCATGCATATACCGAGGTCCTCCAGTAAAAGATGATGGCAATACTACTAATTTTCCAAGTTGATCTGCTTGAACGTCTTGTCTTCCTATGGCGTCTTTTAAATGAATATAGTTATCTGCCCTAAGCCTTTTTTGATGATATCTGATATAATTCAATTTTTCCGTCTCTATTTTGGCGTACATGTCAACTAAATACTGACTAAATAAAGCACCATAACGAAGCAAATAGTTATTTTCTCCTTCCCTCTCCATAATTCTGTAGGCATAAAAACAGGCAGCAGATACATTTTTGTTCATAGGAGGTTTCGTTGTAGGATCACATTGTTAAATGTCTATTGAATATCCATCTTCTCCGTGGCAAAACATAAGCGGATATTGTAGTGCATCATAAGATCTATGAAGTTCACTGATACGTTGTAGTTTATTATCGTGGCTTTGAATGACAATATCCCGCTTTTCGAACTGCTGTCCAACTATTACCAAAGCTACCTCATTAGATGTGGGAGCATTGTAACAACCTCTATGAGTGTTGGCAGGCTTTCTGTCTGCGTGAATCACTATTTGAAAATGTTTGCAATTCTCCGGTACCTTATCTATAGTAGTTTTTAAATCTCTAATGTACTTATTTTCACTATGAAGCATATCTTACAGCTGTTTAACTAAAAATAGTTTGACATCTGGATAGTTCGAGCACCTAAGTCGAGCTTCTTTTTCATCTTCACCAACAAAATAGATTTGCAAAAATTTAGCCTCTTCTTCTGAATGTGGGAGCAAGCTTCCATATAAATGGTAAACTTGGCCTTGCACTTTAAAAGTTGGCATAAAACCATCTTCAACAATCTGTTTAGCACCAAAAGATGTCATCTGAAAGCAACCGTTGTACCGTCTAATGCGATCAATGAAGTGGCTTTGCTCAGGGTGTTCACCAATAAGTAAATTATATAGTGGTTCTGGTGGAGGTTGCAAAGTGGCGAGCTGTACTTTACCAGAACTACAGCACATACCAAGTGTCTCGCCTTTCCATTTAAGAGCATGGCAAAACCGACATTTTTCACTCATAATACCAATGTCATTTTTATAAACTATATTAGGATCATAGGCCAGACCAGAAAGTTTTTTATTTTTCCATATGCGCAGACGAATTTCTGCCCGAAATCCTGGATTATTTCGATCATAAGATTTTGGGATGCTCTTTAAACTTCAACATGATTGCTTTGATACTTAGCTGCTGCAGCTCTGTGGACTTCTGGGCGATTGTTTTGATAGGCAACGGCTGCTGCTCTGTGCACCTCTGGGTGATTATTTTGATATTTAATTGCTGCTACTTTATGCATTTTTGGGTGACGCATCTGATATGCAGCTGATGTACATCTATTTAAATCGGGGTGATCATCTTGATACTTTTTCACAGCTATTTGATTACCGGTACCTTTCGGGTTGGTTTGTTTATACTTTTTCACAGCTTGAATATTTAGATTTTTTCGTGTTCTGTTTGTGTACCTAGCACGACGCTTTTTATTTTTGACATAAATAGTTAATGTAGAATTTTGTGAAACATTGTCTTCGGAAATAGGCAAATACACGTCAAAATGACCACTATTAATATTCCCACTTAGGCGCAATCTTTTTACGGGGAATGTGTCTGTACCAAATTTTGCATAAAGATTATTATTATAATAAACTTCAAACAAAAATGGAAATATCTCACCAGCGGCAACCAATTCGCAATAACCAGCATATACTGAATGTTGATTCATTTCACGTACATACTCCACAGAAGTTGAAAAATTATCGCCATTGGAGTTATAAGACATCTCAGCAAAGTTATTCCAATTTTCAGCCACATACGTAACAATTGTTTCTCGTAGCTCCTGACACTTTTCTTGGGTATTAAATAAGAGAAAAGAAAGAGCTCGAAAAAGGCAGGCCCCATCTCCAATGATAGATACAACAGTTTGGGGTATTAACATCTCATTGGTGTTAATCTCATCCATCAACATGTTTTATCACTTTGTTGAACAAAAAAAGTAACTTCATTTAGTTCATTGTATAAAGTTATATAGTACTGTACTATAAATACTGTACTATAAATTATTTGTACATTTACCTTAATTATACCGGTTAATTTTAGTAATATACAAACTAAAATTGGTTTTGCTCTTCTAGTAAATGACACTTAATTTTTCCTAACAAAATTGTTTTATTTAACTATTATAACTTTGGGTTGATTTCACTAACAACTACTTAATTGGTATACACTTAAAACTCAAAATTTTGTTGTAAAATGCACTATTTATATTCATTCAAACGCACAATGTTTGGGTGTATCCCAGTAACATATTTTGTAGAATTTGTTTGTAATATTATTTCTCCATTGTGTGACTTCACTGGAACATTTTCTTAGTTCTCGCTTTGATACAATATTTCTGATGAAACAGTGATGTAATCATTCTTGAGAGGATGTTAAAAGTTAGAATTTAAACAAATATATAAATTATACATAGGCCTACACATATTTCATGAAAGCTGTAACACTGAGCAAATAAAAAAAATTTAGGCCTAAAATTTGTTAATTTGGTTGCTACGGTAATAAATCTAAATACTTTCAAGAAACATGGGTTCAAAGTTCAGTATAGGCCTAACATAAAATTGTGTTAAGTTTTTGATCCAAATCAGCTGTTTATTCATAATATGTAACAAAAGATGTAATTAGCCTATATTACAGTAAAACTTTTAAATTGACTTTTCCTTTGTTTTTATGTTAATTTTGTTAACCTAACCTAAAATTAGTAGTTGGTTGTACAAAATAATTAAAACAAAATTAGCAGTTGTAGGGTATTTTTTTCAAGTGATTTTTTTATTTTCAAATAATTGTAGCAAAAATTAAAATTTCATAATTTGTAAATTTAAATCATTAAAATAATAATATTATGTTAGATGGTTGCTATGGTAATAGATATAAAAAGTATTCAACAAACCATGTGTTGGTTCACTATAAATAGGCCACTCCTAGAATTGTGTTACTAATTTACTAAGTACTAGGGGAGACCCCTGCGTGCTCCGCACGCCAACCCCCCACCCCCCAACTCCCTGTTGGAACCCGTTGTGTGCCATTGGAACCCGTTGTATAGTCAGCAAGGCTCAGGTCTACACTTTAATAAAAACCTAACCTAAAAATTGATTTAAAATTTGAAATAAACTGTCAATGAAAATATTAGAGACTACAGCTGATTACTGAATCAACAATAAACATTACAAATCAGACCTAAAACACACCAACAATAACATAACCTAAATCAAATCATCTGTTTAACTTATTTATTTGAAACTCAATTAGTTTATCAACTGTTTAAAATCAAATTACAGTATTTCCTATTTAGCCTAGTTGTAGCATAGGCTACTGATGCATTTTTAAAACTCGGAATGAAACTAAAATAAAAGTGTAAATCAAATATTTAGCTTCACAGTGACTTAGAACTGGAAATTATCTTTTAAATAAAAAAAGAATCATCAAAATCGGTTAAGTATTAACTTCAGGAAGTGAGTGAACCAAAATCAGGAATTTTTTTAAATATATAGATTTGATTTGAATCAGCTGTTTTATCTGTTATAGGGATGGGCGTGAACCCCAGTATTTTAATCATTTTCAACCCTTAAAGTCAATATTTTACAAAATCCTTTCTTAGTGCGCCTCTACATAGTGTTATTAACGTTCCTTGAAAGTTTCAAGTCTATAGCTATCATAATTTTGGCTGTACATTGATTATGAATCAGTCAGTCAGTCAGTCAGGACATCTTCTTTTATATATAGAGATATTTATTTTTAGTTAAGTAATTAACTGCCATTATTTATTTTACAAAAACCCAACATTATATAAAACTCAAACTCTACTATGCTAAGTTATTTCTCGTCAGTGTCAAGTAATTTAAATAAAACATTGCAATATTTTAATCACTTCTCAGTTGAGGTGTTTGGAAAACTTCTGTTTGTCTTCTCTTTATTCTAATATAACATTTTAAGTTTTATAAAAAAAGGCTAAAATAAAACTCGAAATTTTAAAAATGTATCACGAAATTTATGGCTGAATCGAGAAAATTAGAACTGGGAAAAAATGATATTCTTAACAACAAGATCGAGACGATATTGAGTTGTTTCTTCTTACTTCTCGAGAGGTTCGAGATCTTGCACACCCCTAGTTTCCATACATTTGTTCACCATGTAATAATGATTTAGATTGTTAAAAAACACAATTACAAAAATGCTATTCAGTATAATTAAATGATTATAAGTCAAAAGATACAAAAATGTAATTACTTAACCTGTTTTAAAAATCAAAGTAAAAAATAGTTTTTTATTACTGCTAATAAAATAAAACATTTAAGTATTTTTGAAAAAACAATTTGCTACTAAATTTAACTTGATGTATATGAGGTTAAAAAAACTAAAATTATAAAGCAAGCTAACCTGAAATTTTATTAACCAATCGGTAATTTCTGGTGGTGGATTATCTTTTGATGGTATAACACTTCGCTGATGTCTTACTTTTTCTACAGGAACACATCCTTTTTTTAAACTGTGAACAAACAAAATCAAAGACGAATATGTTTAATCATTTTCAGAACACTATAATTATCAATATTTTACTTAAATTTGATAATCGGATTATACTAAATGTAATAATTTAAATTTATTTGCAATTATTCAGCATTATGCACTTTATTTTTAATATGTATTTAAAACTAGATGTGGTTAGTTGCTGGTTATTATTTATGATAAGAAAAACATACAGAAAATTAGTAAATAACATAACTTCAATTCAATTAACTACAAAACAGCAAAGTATAGTTGCTAGCAGAATAGGACAAATTCAATAAAAATGTATGAAGCATTGGCTAATGTGACACATAAGGCATTACTCCAGTTACAGCTGCAGCGGCCCATGTGTTAAGATAACTTCAATTCAATTAACTGCAAAACAGCACAGTATAGTTGCTAGCAGAATAGGACAAATTCAATAAAAATGTATGAAGTATTGGCTAATGTGACACATAAGGCATTACTCCAGTTAAAGCTGCAGCGGCCCATGTGACAGGATAACTTCAATTCAATTAACTACAAAACAGCACAGTATAGTTGCTAGCAGAATAGGACAAATTCAATAAAAATGTATGAAGCATTGGCTAATGTGACACATAAGGCATTACTCCAGTTACAGCAGCAGCGGCCCAAGTGACAGGATAACTTCAATTCTGATTAACTACAAAACAGCACAGTATAGTTGCTAGCAGAATAGGACAAATTCAATAAAAATGTATGAAGCATTGGCTAATGTGACACATAAGGCATTACTCCAGTTACAGCTGCAGCGGCCCATGTGTGTTGGAGGAATGTGTTCTACATCCACACTGTTTACCAGAGATTCATGTATTCAGTATTTTTGATACATTACGCTAAGCTACTCCCATCGTTCAGTGCTGAACTAAGGACGGACTGCAATGCACGTGCGAGAGTCTTTATCCGTAAGACTATCTTCATATCTGTGTTCAAATGTGCTGTGTACATGTATAGTGTTTGAGTTCGTAAATTGTGATTAACAATTTAATGTTGTTTTGACGTGCATTAAATTAAATGCAAAACATTTTAATAATTATTATCGGTTCGACAATGCCTGAGAAATAGGCGAAACGATCGTCACCGCCAAACAAAAATAGAGTGATCAAACAGGACTGTGAGCAGCATTTCACGGAAACAAGGTATTTATTTAATTATAATATATTACAAAAAATTTCATCTATTTTAATTGTTTGTTTGAACATTTTCCATGATTTGTGTATAAAGAAAATAATACAATTATTGTTATCAAGTTAAAAACTATAAGAACTAAAGAGGAAACATAAGTCTAGCAGAAATACACTTGCCGCATTCCTTACTGAACAGATCTTATATTTGCTCCATAAAGAGCAAACTGAGAAATAAATCTTATTAGGATTAAACTAGCCATTAATGATACCATCAGTTTGTAATTTCCAAAAGTAAAAAATATAATAATAATAATAGGTTGATAGATAATAACGCTGTTATAATCCAAATGTAAATTATCTGTACACATCGAAACCAGTAAGTACCAGTGTGGAGTATAACAGTGTTTATCTATTATGTTCAAGTTCCACATATATTTAAAGGCTTAAATTTCAAAATTATTGTAAAAATATGTCTAATAAAAGAAGATTAGAAGATAACGATGAACCTTTTAGAGTTCATAACAATCTCTTATATAAAATGCAATGTCCTGACTGACGATCAACGCAGAGCCGATTCTATTATAGCTAGAGACTTGAAATTTGGAAGGTACATTCGTCCAATAATGTAGAGGCGTACTAAGAAAGGATTTTGAAAAATTTTGAATTTAAAGGGTAGAAAATGCGAAAATTCATCCCTCCCATAAGCAGCCATATAAAAGATGAAACAGCTGATTCGTATTTATTAATGTGTTATTCTGGTTACTATGGTGATAATTCAAAACTCTTTCAAAAAAAGTGTGTTGATTTTATAATAATTTAATATTCCTAACCTAAAATTGTGTTAAACCTTTGGTCCAAATAAGCTGTTTTATTTATAATGTGTAACAATAATATAATGTTAAATTGTAATATTAGATGTTTGAATTATTATATTTCATAGGTTTTAAAGGCCTAACCTAAAATTGTATTAAACTTTTGATTCAAATCAGTTGTTTTATTAATTATGTGTAACAATTATTAGGCCTATGTTGAATTACACGGGATACGAATTACAGGATGTTGAATTACACGGGATACGAATTACAGGCTTTCAAAGTTTCAAATTAAGCAATAGCGAAGCATTGCCGGGTCCACTAGTCATATATATGGTGCTTGTATCGGGAAAAAATCTAGCCCAAAAAATCATACATCGTTTAGTAGTAAAAATACTTTTAGGCAATATTTCATAAAAAAACTAAATCCTCTAGGCAAGAATAGGGCTATGCAAGAACTTGGTTTGTGTTATATAAGTTTTCACTTGATAATGAGGGTTTAATATTTTATTTATACAAATGATGGCAACTGTCCGAACAAACAATTGTAAAAATATGAGTAATCTATCCTTAGAAACTAACTTAAAAAACACATTGTGATAGTCAAAACTTTGCTTTCTGTGGTTCTTGCTTGTAGTGATTAAATAATAAAACACTAAGTGATTTATAAATATTGAGCTTGACTTGTGAGAAGATATACTTGATAGAATAAACTTTGAACACAAAATCTCACAACTGATACGTTTATTAATTCAAACGAGTTTCAATAACAAAGTCACCATCTTCAATGATGCACGAGCTACAATAGTAAAACTGATGAACTTGTAGCTCATGCATCACTGAAGATGGCAACTTTGTCGTTGAAACGCGTTTGAATTAATAAACATATTAGCTGTGAGATTTTGTGTTCAAAGTTTATTCTATCAACTAAGTGTTTGAATTGTAGGAATCTGGCCTACTGTTAAAGAATAGAAAAATCAAACACATTTCTTTTGACTTTAACAAATTATGCTTAGCTTGAAGTCAAGGTCTTCTAATAATCAAGATTTATTTATTTAAATTTTGTAAGTTTTAAAATTATAATGAATTTCAGAACCAAAAATAAATAATTTTAATTGTACTGTCAGATTGTATTCTACTCTATCTTTCTAGAATTAATTTGTAAAGGATTTTACAAGTGGTTTAAAAACATTTATTAGTTTAGTTATAATTTGTATACGATCTCTTATTCAAAATGATTTAATAAAGATTAAAAATAATGATATTCATGATTTTGCAACTGTAACAAATAACATTGAAATCTATATCTATATACATAATTAATTTGCTAGGGGTTATTTTGTGAGTAGAACTCCTCCTAGAGTTTTTAACCGATTTTGATGTTTTTGGTGTCATTTTACAGAGCTCACTCTGAAGTTGTGATTCCCTTAAAATGAGCTCAATGTATGTTAAGGGCTTCGCCCCAGTGGCCCTCAAAGTTGCCATGTTAATCTTATGGAAGGTCAATCTTAAGGAAGAAGAAGAAAGATTTCTTTTGATTTTATCAGGGGCACAAAAAACAGCTGTTCGTATGAAAAGCTTAAAACAGCTGATTTTGATCAACAGCTGATTTTGATCAACAACTGATTTGGATCAAAAACTGAATATAATTTTAGGTTAGGTAAATCAAGCAATAGCGAAGCATTGCCCGGTCCACTAGTGGTAATAAAGTTACTAATTAATTGTGTTGGCAGTTAGTTATTAAGTTAGTTGCTAAATTATAGGTTAATTAAAAATTGTTGCCACTTGTCTTGACATTTTGTTTAGCTAATTTGGTGTGGCATACCATATTGCATTAATAAAAATTCTTAATCATTCACAATAATAATTGATAATTATTATCACTTTCCTTAGGTTCTATTTATTACAACATAGTGCTATCCATCTGCAGCTTTTAAATATGCCTAATTTATTGTAGACCTTTAAACATCTTCCATTCTACCTCATGGCCTAAACAAACCAACTTCGAAATGTAGGCCTACATCCTATGCTAATTTTCAATTAGGACTATATTTGAAATTTGTATACAAATTTATTCTTAATTTGCTCTCATAAATTTACTCATAATATTTGTACATTGAATGTTAACAACAATATAGTGAGATGATTGGAAAATCATAGGAATATTTTAATACTATAAAACCGGGAATTGTAACAAAGCTAATTTGGTATATATTAGGCTTATAATATGAGAAGGATATATAAAAGGAAGTGCTTGTAGAATAGTAAAGTAGGTACTACTGAATAATAAAAATGGATCAGCTGATAGATATGTAAAAGAAGAAAAAGTGGTTAGAAATTTAAAAAAAAAAAGATGGAAGGGTTTGTTAAAAAAATAATAAAAAAAACATGGGTAAGAAAAGAAAATATAATTTGGTATAGCTACTGTAAATTGTATTTTATAGAAAAGAAATTAATAGAGACATAATAATGACATTACAATCAATTGAAGGAAGAATGAGTATATAATTGAAGACTAATATGGCTAGTTACATAATTTGAACTAAGCCTAGAATAAGAAATAATATAAGGTAGTAAAGTGTTATATTTTGTGAGTCATTTATGATCTAAATTTAAATAAAATAAACTTATTTTGATAGAAGGAATTCAAATATTAACATATCAGATTTAGTATATGTGACAAAATTAAATTATATATATAAGTATAAGTTGTTGTTTTTTTTTTATTTAAACTTCTATTTAGGTTAGGCCTAGGCCTATAAAGCAATTTTAAATAAAGTACTAAGCCTAGAACCAGAAACCTGAGAAAAAAGAACTTGTGTGTATTATGTAAATATAAATATGTGAACAATAAATAATTTAAAACCCATAACAATTTAATTATTTATAAATAAATTTTGAATAATTACAGTATGAGAAAAACATACATCAATTATAGATATTAATAATGAATTGTATTATATGTTTCAAAATGTTCTCTGCCATCTTGTATCCACCTTCTGTGATCAGCTTTTTTTTAATACGAAGTGAGGTTATTTCATAAATCGTTTAGTAGAATTAAAATTGGAAAACTAAGACAATGATATATAATCAAGCATTGCTACCTTAAACAATTTTCAAGATAGCCTATTGGCATTTTTAGTTATTAAATTAATCTTTTTAGCTTGTTTTTATGTTTAAAGAACTTAATATAATTTTTACTCAATATCGAGCTTGTGTGTACCGATTTTTTGTTAGAGAACAACAGTTTGTGGACTGGTTAACATTACTGTCACGATCAGAGACGCACCGAGGATTTGGCTTTGGGGGGGAACTAAGCTCAGGTCAGAAAAAAAAAATATATATATATTTATACATTCAATAAATTCTAAATGGATGAAAGTTCTTTAACTTATCACAAATTCTGAAACATTATATATATATATTTTTAAGTGAATGGTAATGGGCTTGAGTTAGACAACAGTGCAATAAAACATTCTTTCCGCAAGATCACCTAGCACTGACCTTGAGTGACAGTCTAGCCAGCACCCTAGCGCGCTGCCTTATTAGTAGGCCATGTTATACAAGCGCTGATAGTGCCGAGATTTCAACGCCGCGTTAACGTTAATTGGGTAAATGGAACCTATCATGGGCCATGGGTTATACGACCTCCTCTATCAACGCTAGCGAATCTAAGTTAACCGGGCATTGAGCTTCGCCAACGTGGATTGGCGCTTTAACGATGTGATGCTATCAACGCCGAACAAAGTTATATAAAGTGCACTCGCAGCGCAGCTACCAGAGAGGCCACAGTAGTCAGATTTATCGACTTTGTGCTGGTTCTAGTAGTTATTTTTTATTTCAAAGTGATTATTGTGTACTTCAAAATATACATGAGCAGAGTCAAATTTTTTCCATGCTCTGAGAGCACACCGGAACGGGTCGATTAAGAAAGAACGTTTGATCTCTTCCACTGTTCGTCCACGATGATTTTACGATTCACGGTAGTTGTGACAGTAGTAGCAGGAAATCCAGAAAAACTGATGGTGAAGTGGAACACATGTCGGATCGGTCCGGGTCTGTTAGATTTATCCACTACTACAGATTTCCATGACGGACCGGGTCGGCTCGACTGCTCTCATGTAAGTATAGTTGAAGTTTGATACAAGATTTGAAAGCATTGGGTGTGTACCCCACCGTCTAGTCCTCCTGATACACAATTCCTCATATGTTTCTATTATTTGTAATACACCTAGACAGCCTAACTGAATGGTGTTCATTTTGGAAGTGAAGGGCGCAACGTTGACAAATACTAAAAAACGCGGTGTATAACACGGGACCCGCTTTGTCGACGCGTTACCAACATGGTTTTTGTTTTTTAGTTCTAAAAACTAACATCATGTTTTTTAGAACTGCTTCAGAGTATGCTACTCTCTGAAGCAACACCGCTGCGACAGTCCTGGCAAATGTAACGTGACTCTCACCTTGCTTGTTCCCGTCTTGTCATGAGTTTACAAACATGACACTGACATGTTGGAAGGAACACATGTAGGAAAGTGGCGTTGTGGTAGATCCCCATGGGATGGGCGGCCACCTGTTTCCTGATGTGGAGTCCGAGTTTCTATATTATCTTCCGAGAGTTGACATACCTCAAGATTGAATTCTTGCAAAGTTGGTTTTTGACCAGTTCTGCAGAGGTATATAGCATGACTATTGATGATTGAAAGAATTGAGGCCTCACTGCTCCAGTCACCATCTGAGAAGAATTCATTACGGCTTACGGCCCAACTCTGAACTGGGAAGTTCTAATAAACGTTTTAAATCTTCATCCTCAACAAAGGATTCGGCCACTACAACTACTAGGTACCACTTGTGTAACACTGTCAAGAAAAAAACCTCCACAAATAACAATTTATAATGGCACGCACAGTAAACGTAAGCTTTTACAAACACGTGTTATACTGAGAATGCAACTGAGCACTTAGTGACTTATAGTATCACTAAAATAAGCCAGAGTGGAGCACTAGCTGAAAAAATCAAAACGAGATAACCCATGCGTGGCGGTTGCCTAGAAAACTAGTAATGCCCGGCATATCTCGTGCGTGGCACTTAAAAGGTTAATATTATGCCATTTTATAGCATATATATATATATATTTTAAATTGTATATAAACATTTTATGACATTTTCTGAATAATATGATTGACTAAATAATACATTTTGAATGTATTACACATAAGCAACTTTTATAATTTAAAGAAAACCTTTTTACAAAACATCAAAAATTATGGCACCATTTAAGATAAAATAGCTTACTAGTTCCAGAGTTTAACTAAAATATTATAGTTTTTTTTATATTCTTACACTTGCATCCTTTTTTAATTAATTAATTAGTACCGTAATCAGTTTGAAAATGTATTAAAGAAAATACTTTGTTTATTATACTCTTTATCTGGCGACTGGCAAATTAGGACTATGACTGAAGATAACCAAAATATCATATTTTGGACTGATCAAAAAAGAAGTTCAAATGTTTAAACAAGATTAAAAATTGAAATTTTTAAATTAAATTTCAATTTTGTAAACTCTTAATCACTCTTGAATCATCTCCAAATTTTTGAGGGAACTCTTAATTCTCCTTGTCTAGAATTTAAAAATCTATTCTCGTCGAAATCTGATTATAAAGTTGTACATTAAATTTAACCGAATGGTTAAAAAATTGCTAATATACTTAAAACTGTTTTATGCATTGTTGTTAAATATTTTATTTAAAGTATGTAGTATACATGACCACCTTTATATTTAAAAAAGAATTGGATCAAAGATAGAAATTTCAAAAATAAAATATAATACAAGTATAACGTTGTGCATCCATAGACGAATGCATCTTCTTCTAATTTTTAATCGTACCCAAATGTTTAATACTTAATTCTTTCCATTTCTTTCACATTTATAAATTTTAATCCTGACAGCAACTTATAATAAAACTGGAACAACTCCCCTAACTGGATCACAGTTATATAATGACTGTATTCCATTAACTCAGATTATTGTACAGTATGTTTCAAAATGAACATCCGGGTTTTAAGACTTTGTAGTATAACTTATAACTAAAAATAATACATCAAACAATGAAAGAGCAACTCAAACAGTTTTGTTGGTACACCTGTGCGCATGAGCATGTACTGTTTCCTCTATTCTCCGTTAGTAGCAAAGATGGAGACTAGTGAACAGAAAGCTTTTTGTGTTTTACAGTTTGCAAAAACTGAATCTGTAGAACACGCGTTCTGTATTAAGTTCAAATGCAATCCTCCAAGTGATAATAACATCCATAGATAGTATCATCAGTTTGAAAACACGGGGTGCCTTTGCAAAGGGACAACAGAGAGTCTATCACTCTTAGCCCCAAGAAATCAGTTCGGAAGGCTACGTGAATTAGCAATTCCAGTGACATCCATATGAAGAGTTTTAAGAAGACGCTTATAACTATGTCCAAGGTTGCAACTTATAAGCCAATAGAGAAATGAAAAAAATTCAAATATAAAAAATGTTGATAATTGTAAGGGCTTCAATTTGATAATGTAAGATGACCCACATTGCAATTTGAAAATTTTGAGATATTGACTTTTTAAACTTCTAAAAGTTGTAAATTTTGAAACCTGCTAAAAATGTGAGAAAACCTACCAAAATTAGGTATTGTTTGAAAGGTCACATCTTTGTCAATGTACTTTAAAAATTGTAGCTGTTAAAAAAAATTTTATGTCAGATGTAAAAAGATATGGAAACTTAAGTTTTTATGGTGTTTCGGACCACCCTGTATTGACGGTGCAAGATAAATGAAAAATCATTTTTTTTTTAATGATCAGTGTACCGAGACCTTTAAAATGAGGTACAACACGACCTACCTTTACATTTGAAAATTTCCCAAAAACCAACCCCCACCCCCAAAAAATACCCTTTTGGGGCATTTTAGAGGGTTGAAAATATTTTTCCTGAATTCCTTGGGGTCGAAATAGGGGGGTTATCAGTTTAAACTAAATGTCTAAGTATACTCATTTCAATGCTATACAAGCCGGCCACCCGCTCTGATACACCCTGTATATCAAGATAAAGATACAAATTATATGTTATCTTTTAATTTGTTTTTATTTCATATTGATTATCAAATGATTTAGAAGTTATTAATATTATAATAAAGAAATTAATACTGGAATATATTTATATGTTATACAAAGATGTAGGCCTACGTATGTTTCCGAAGTTAAACGAATGAGTATCTTCTTTAAATGAATAAATTCATATTTGATAAAAGGTTGTATTTATATTCACTTTATACCTCAAAGCAAATCTTATAACGTATTATAGCCTACCTTAAATTTATATTTCATATTTAAAAAAAATGAACTTCAGAAGAATTACATTATTGATGAATTGTAAAATTGTTAACATAACCCCAAAGTACAATCTACGCTAGGTTTTGTACAGATGATGGGTGAAATCAGCTGTTATATTATATGAGTGTTTGCTCTTCTTCTGTTGTTAGACAAAATACCTTGTTCCTTTACAATCAGCTGATTGAAGAACTGTAAAATAAAATCATTACAAAGGTTTGGAAATGTAGATTTTTTTAATTTAAGAAATTAAGAAGACGCAAAAGTAAATAAAACCAGTTAATATAGAAAAGTGTTGCTTTTATTTGGTATAAACTGAATGTAATTTTCATTTTTGACCCATTTAACGTAAATATTTTCAAAATACAAATAAAACCTGCTAATACAGGACCAAAAACCTTTGTTTTGGTAAAACCCACATGTAAATCGGCCCAGTAGAAGTCTCAGACGAACTGTCCAAATGTTTTTTCCTTAAGGCTTTAAATATATAGACTTTAAATATAGGCCTATAGATATTACAAATCTAAAATAATAAAAGTCCATAATGATTACTGTCCTGAACTAATTCTATTTAACCAAATTGTAAGTTACCTTGTCGCTAACACAGTCTTTTCTTCTGGAAATAGTTTTTTACATGGCACTCCTCCATTCTGATGCTCTACTGAATTTTCATGTTTTCTTTTTCTCTGAAAAGATTAAACACCATTTCAACAAATTTATTATATACCTGTATGTACAATGATTAAAAATATTCACACTCTGTTATAAAATTAATATTTTCCCTGTCACTACGTCACATGCCATATTTTGAGAAGCATATTTTGTGAAAGAAATAATGGATGTAAATTTTGATGTAGCCTATATAAGTAGTTTATTTTTAATCAGTTTAAAATACTATTTATTATGTTGCAAGAATATACATTGATGTAGAAGTAAGAATGAGATATCCTACAGCTGTGTAATGCAGCATCCTCTTATGGGAAATTCTCACAATCAGGGAATCCTGCCTTTAAAACAAATAATTATTCATAAGTAGTTTCTAAAAAGAACTAATATGTACTTCTTTCTCTCAATATATTTTCATTATCAAATCAAACAATTGTTTCTTTTATTTTTAAAATACAATTTTTTAAGGCAAAATTATTCCGTCACTAGTCTGGGTATTGGCATCATAAAATTAAGTGCATAAAAAACATTGAATATTTGTTAAAAATTTCAAGAAAAATGTCTTCAAACCTAGCTTTTTACCAAAACTGAACAAATATGCATACAAATTGTATTATTAATATAAAGTGCTTCAAGTTAATTTTGTTGCGTTTTTGAGTGTTAATTGACATGAATACAATTTGTTGTTGTCGGATTAATTTTATAAAATCAAAAGTAGGCTATTAGTTTCAGTTCTCTCCATGAAGCTATCTCCATTTTGATAGTAGGCTATGAGTTATGTATAGTGAATGCAACAAATTAGTTTACAGTGTTTCTAAGTAATATTTAGAAATATTTCCTGTTTTTAGGTAAGAAATATTCTCTGTACATTAATTATGTATCCACTCGGTCATACTTAAGAATGGAACTAATACTTATTTTGCTAAAGGTTTACAAATTGAAAACATGGATTTTTTTTTTTTTTTTTTTTTTTTAAAGACGAAAAATCTGGGTGGTTATCATCGCCTGGATAACGTAGAGCATTCATATAATGCTCATACAATCACACACAGGTATAAAATTAAACTTTTAATTTACACACACTACAAATACACACTACTTTTACATACACGATAAAATAACAACCATAACAACACTAATTATACACTAACAACTTGTCACAGGGTAGTAAAGGGCTCTGTAACATAACAATGAATAAAACTCTAATTAAAATAACAAGTAATACATCTAAACTTGGTATTTAAATGTTTCAAATGTTGTTTCAAATGTTTCCAATTACATTCAACCGATGGAGGAATGCTAACACCATATTAATGGTTTGGGAGTCATCACCCAGCATCCTCTGAATGCAATTTGGTAGACAAAACCTCTTCCGAACATGTTTCAGCTTTTCACAATCTAGAAGTAGATGTTTAATTGAAAGAAGGTTTAAGCAGTAAGGACAAAGCGGCGGATCCCCCCGACGCATCAGAAATCCGTGGGTCAACCCAGAATGGCCAATGCGTAGGCGAGAAACCACCACTTCCTCTCGACGGCTTTGGCGGTTTGAGGATATCTATGGCCGAACGGTATCTTTAATTTGCCGGAGTTTATTTCCTTGTACTGCTACCCACTCTTCTTCCCACTGTCTAAACAGGGCTTGTTTCAAAGAGGACATAAAGTCGGACGACATTACTCTACTCACGCTAGGCTGTAAGGAAGTGGCTTCCTTAGCAGCTAGGTCTGCTTTAATGTTTCCATGTATACCGGCGTGACCCGGAACCCAGCAAAACGACACTCCCATGCCCCGTAGCCAAAGTCTGTGCATGGAGCACAGAATATCTTTGACCAAAGGGTTAGGAGAGTACATATCTTGAATGGATTCAAGTGCACTTCTTGAATCTGAACATATAAGAAGGTGCACCGGTGTTGCCAGTACTACAATATTGAGTGCCTTGAGTATTGCAAAAAGTTCTGCTGTATATACAGAAGAGCAAGATGGTAATCCATAAATGAAGCTGTTTCCTGACAGAACAAATGCACATCCGACTCCATTGTCTAGTTTAGAACCATCATTGAAAATGATCTGACTTGATGGGTAGAGTTTACATATGGATATAAATTCCTGACAGTAAACAACATCGGGTGTAGTTTGTTTTAGATATCTAGACAGTGAAAGATCAACAAGAGGCTTTTTAATTAACCATGGAGCGACAAAACATGGTGTATTTTCATATATTGGAGGTAGTGTTAAACCTAGATTATTAAAGATACAGATAGTTCTGATCCCATAGGGAGCAGTAGATTGTTTACGAAATTCGTACTGTGTAAATAATGGATTGTTGAATATAATATCATATGAAGGGTGTAAAGGTTTGGAGCGCATATTACACATATATGACAATTGTAGCCGTTGTCTTCGTCGCGTGAGCGATGGCTCACCCGTTTCAACAAGCAGACTACTAATGGGACTAGAACGAAAAGCTCCGGATGCTAGACGGAGAGCAGTGTTATGAACGGAATCAATCTTTTTAAGAACCGATAACCTAGCTGACGAATAGACTATGGACCCATAGTCAATTCGTCATCGAATAAGAGCTCGGTAAAAACGCAGCATGCAGGTTCTATCGGCTCCCCAATGAGAACCGCTTAAAACCCGTAACATATCTAAGATTTTGATGCAGCGTGATTTTAAATTTGTCACATGCGGATTCCAAGAGAGTCTATGGTCTAAAATAAGACCTAGAAATGTGACTGTGTTATCGGAGTGAAGTAGAGTTCTGTTTAGGTACAAAGTGGGACTAAAATGCTGTCTGCGGCGAGTAAAAGCAATGCATCTAGTTTTAGCAGCGGAAAACTTGAATCCTGTCTGATTGGACCATGTTTGTAATTTGTTGATATTTAATTGCAGTGTTCTTTCTGCGGTTGCGGTGTTTCTGGTTGCCCCGTAGATGGCAAAATCATCAACAAAAAGAGAACAGTGTACAGGTAATCGGACATTAGCAGTGATGCTATTAATAGCAACTGCAAATAAGGTGACGCTAAGTACGCTGCCTTGAGGGACACCATTCTCTAAATAAAATCGATCTGATAAGGTGGATCCAAGACGCACCCTAAAATATCGATTGGACAGAAAGTTTTTAATAAATGCTAAGATTCTCCCTTGAATACCCCAAGATTGTAATACATTTAGAATTCCTCTTCTCCAAGCCGTATCATATGCCTTTTCAAGATCGAAAAACACTGCAACAAGTGTCTGTCGAAGACGGAAGGCATTTTGAATGGCCGACTCTAACAAAACCAGCTGATCGATAGATGATCTCCCCTGTCGGAAACCACACTGTTCTTTACAGATCAGTTGGTTACTTTCAAGGTACCATACAAGCCACCGATTGACCATCTTCTCCACCAGTTTACATAGAACGCTGGTGAGAGAGATAGGACGATAACTACTTGGATCAGTTTTGTCTTTCCCTGGTTTTAATAGAGGAATTACTATGGCCTCCAACCAAGAATCAGGAAAGATATGCTCATCCCATATACAATTGTATATTTGGAGAAGAGCTGTTCTACCCGACTCTGGAAGGTGTTTAATCATAGAATATACGATACTATCGGGTCCGGGGGCTGAATCCATAACCGACAATAAGGCAGATTCCAGTTCATCCATTGTAAATGGGTCATTCAACGGAGAATCCTGTGATATGCCGATGGTGAATGGCATGGCCTCTTGAGCAGTTTTGTAAGTCCGAAAAGCATCATAATACACGGCAGTTGAAGAGAACCTAGAAAAGGATGAGCCCAAAATGTTTACAATTTGATGACTGTCTGTAGTCAATATCCCATCCTGCTGCATCAGTCCAACCAAAGGAGCAGAGGAAACATGGCCACACACAGAACGTAACTTCTTCCACACTGTTGATGTGGGAGTCGTTCTGGTTATTGTACCGATATATTGGGTCCAAGAGTCTTTCCTGCTCTGCCTGAATACTCTGCGAGCTTTGGCACGCAAGATTTTATAATTTTCCAGATTTTCTGTTGTCGGTATTCGATTAAAGTCCTTAATGCTTTCCTGCGTAAGCGCAGAGCTTCTTTACATTTGTCATTCCACCAAGGAACTGGTGGACTTTTTGGTCGTGTTGAAGTTTTTGGTATGTTATGTTCTGCTGCTGAAATAATGGAATCTGTGAACATATCGATTGTTTCATTTATAGAATTGTGTTGATTATTTTCTGGTAATGCGAATTGATTTGTAAAATCATTCCACAAGGCTTTATTTATTATCCACCGAGGTGTTCGGTTGTTCAGAAAAGAGTCACTAAAGGAAATTTTTATAGGGGCATGGTCGCTGCTATACAAATCTGCCATCACTGTCCACTCACATCTTGCAGCTAGCGAAGGACTACAGAATGACAAGTCTACGACCGTCAAACCTCCTGTCGAAGCTGCTAAGTGTGTTAGCGATCCGTCGTTAAGTAAACACAAATCTAAATCGGATCGAATCCTCTCAACGCAAATACCCCTTGGGCTGCAGGTTGAGGATCCCCAAGAATAATGATGTGCGTTGAAATCGCCAAGTAGCAGAATCGGAGCAGGTAATTGATATATTAAGTCGATCAAGTCGTTTGATTGGACGGTATAGCTTGGTGGCAGGTATAGGCTGCATATCGTTAGTTTTATGGGAACAGCGACTCGAATTGCTACTGCTTGTAATGGTGTATCCAGATTTACGGGATCACCATCCACAGAGTTGTGTGTAAGTATGGCTACACCACCTCTTGCTCTCTCCTCTGTAACAAAATCTGACCTGAAGAAGGAATACCCTCTTAAATGTACAGAATGGGTATTATGGAGATGTGTCTCCTGGAGACAAACGAATAGAGGAGACGTGTCTCGCACAAGAATTTTCAGATCTTCCATGTGACTTCTAACACCATTTAAATTCCACTGAACCACATTCATATTAGGGATTGTGGACATAGATAATGAATGAATAAATATATTTCAACAGAACATAATATATTTTGAGATAAATATAATAATATTCAAATTAAAATAAATGAATATTAGAAGGGACATGGTCCCTTTGTAAACTTTTCGTTTTCCTGTCCAGTAGTGACAGGAAGGTTTTGTTGTTGTGTGTCCTTGTCCACTTCCATATTTCCCTCACTCATCTTGGAAGATGTTGAGGGTGGAGAAGGACCGGGATCGGGTTTTTTAGGAGGATTTGTAGGGGAACCTCCTTTTTCGTTTTTACTACTTTTTGTAATTTTTGAATTTTTACTCTTCATAGCAACAGGTTTCTTCCCTGGAACAGATCCAGAACTTCTTCCTGTTACTACAGATGGACAAGTATAAGATTTTTTTAAAAATTGTTTTACCCCAGTTATTGGGGGAATTTTCTTTTTTAATAAAGTTTTTTCCCGAGTTCCAGTTCTCAGATCAAGAGCAGGGATAGATGGTTCTATTTCTGCTTGTGATACCGAGAAACTAGAGGACGGAAGAACGGAATTTGAATCAACTAAAGCGGGAGCGGAAGGAGACATTTTAGAGAATAGAGCGACTAGCTGTGCAACTTGGTCAGTTAAGATTTTGACTGTCTTAGCCAATTCTCCACAATTTGCGCATGGAGTGTTGCTTTTGTTTGAAACCACTGCAGCAAATGATTTGCCTTCCAGAGCAGGCCTAGAGGTTTTATATATTTTTTTTGCGGCATTAAAAGATATTTTATCCTTAGCCATAATGGTAAGAACTGCTTTTTCTTCTTTAAACTTTTCACAGTTAAAGGACCGTGCAGGATGATCGCCTCCACAGTTGGGACACTTGGCGTCATCATTGCAGCCCTCACTATTATGACCTTTTTTACCGCATTGACCGCATGTTTCTTGCTTTGTGCAAGTAGAACTCACGTGTCCAAACGCTTGACACTTAAAACAACGTCGAGGGTTTGGGACGTAAGCTCTAACAGAAAGACGGTAAAAACCTGCATAGATATACTCTGGCAATGTGGGTGTGCCAAAGGTTAGAATCAAAGAAGCAGTGGCTTTTTTCTCTCCATTTTCATTGCGCATTATGCGAGTGACTTCAAGAACTGACTGGCTAGCTAATACGCTCTTTATTTCCTCCAAACTAATGGGGATCAAGTCTCTACAGGTAATGACACCTTTTGAATAATTCAAGGATCTATGAGGTTCCACAGATACCTTGACTTTGTCATAGAAGGAAGTCATCTTTAACAGCGACAAACTTTGTTTCTCGCTGTTAGTTTCCACTAAAATGGTGCCATTCTGTAATTTCCTAATGGAAAGTACAGGGCCCGCTGTTCCAGTAATTGCTTTATTAGATCTTTGATAGATACCTTTGATAGATCTGTATCCTTTTCCGCATTTGAAGAAACTAAGAATTTGGGAGCTGGTAACTCAGATGGTTGAGCAGCCCTCTCCTTTGTCTTTTTAAACAGTTCTTTATGTATAGACCCATCAGACGAATCTGAATGAGGTCTCTTTGTTCCTAAATTTTTTTTGACGGTTTGTTTAACCATGGGTGTGTTTGTCCAGCGCATCGTGTCAGGCGGAATCGGGCGAACTCGGTAAGGGCTTGCCCATCAGATCACATTGCGATCACTTCCGAACCCCCAGTTCCGTGAGGATCCCGAGCACTCTTTTGCCAGTCTGGATGGACATCAGTCTGGAACCCGAAACTACTGTGAGGAAGAATCCGACTTTCTTCAACACCGCGAACACTTCCTGACCAAGAACCGAAGTGGCTGGCCCCAGAACAGAAACCACGCATACGTCTCGGCAGAGCAAGCTCACATCAGCCTTACCAAACCAGAGGTTGTCAAGACTCTGGCAGGTTCAGCACTCCCAACGCGCAATGGCTCTGCACAGTCAAAATCCTAAAAGAAGGTGAGAATAGGAATGTATGTATTGTTTGATGTATGTGTGTATGTAATTGGATGGATGTATTGTATGTGTTGAATGTGTTGGGCGTTGTTTGACTCAGGTACCGCGAGGGACGCCAAACCCCTCTTAGTAGGTGCAGCTAGTCTGCACCCCCCGTGCGGGGTTGAAAACATGGAAGAGTCCCTTTGACATAACTTTATCAGCTCACTGTTTACTCCGTCAAATATGTATATAGGACTCTTTTAAATAAATATTGAGCATGACTTGTGAGAAGATATACTTGATATAGAATAAACTTAGAAAATAAAATCTCACAACTAATACGTTTATTAACTCAAACGCGTTTCAACGACAAAGTCGCCATCTTCAGTGATGCACAAGCTATAATAGTCAAACTACAACTGACTATAATTGACTGTTATAGTTTGGTTACTGTAGCCCGTCACTGAGGATGGCGACATTGTCGTTGAAACGCGTTTGAGGTTAGTAAACGTATTTATTGTGAGATTTTATTTTATCTAAGATAATTATTGTCTTAACAAAACAAACACCATATAAAATTGAAATTTTCTTCTTAATAATTAAACTGTGATTGTTGCACAAGTGACGAGATTGGTCACTAGGGCCTACCTAAATTTATTTACATTTAAAATGATAAATTATGTCTGTATATTCATTTTTTAACTACATTTGGTGCTATTTTTATATAAAATATATTTGTGCTGCAAGCATTTTTATTTTCTGTTGTAGAAAATTAGTATTTTAAAAAATGAGTAAACAAAAACTGAAGACAGTCAAGGTGAAATATGAGCGACAGATGATAGACAAAGAAAATGCAAAGAGAAGAACGTGTAATAAGAAAGGTGCTAAAGTAATGAACACTACAAGAAAAATTAAATAATCTGCTGGTTGAAAACTAAGAGGGCAAAGGAAAATATGGAGGAAAAGTAAAGTAAACAAAACTGAAGTGCAAAACAAAAGGCTGAAAACAGTGTAAATAGACGTACAACAACTCCTTCACCATACTATGAAAGAATAAATTAATTTTACTGGCAAAAAACAAAATTGATAAAATTATGTCTCCTTCACCAAAAAGACAAGTCTTTGACACCAGAGAAACAATTCTTCTGAAGTAAAAATCTTCATTTTTTTGGAATGCCTTGCAAAATCAAGTTTGTAGAAAGTCAGTTCAAATATATGCAGGTTTAGAAGCAAAAGAACAACTTTTATGAAAGATTATAGAAAACCAATTTTGTTTAAATACACAGTTCAGAAATATTTTAAAAACATAATTCCAACTAAACTCAGACAAATGAGAATTACAAAAGTCAAATAGAAAATGATTTAACTTAAGTGTTATTTTTAAACATTTGTGTAACTCCACATTAAAAAAATGTTGCAGTTCACCATGAAAATTAATTAAGAAAGAAAACTTAATCAATTGAACGTCTGTGCGTAGTATTTTGCCTCTCTATATATGGTCCCAGGATGTTCAGCAGTTCAAAAAACTGGATATTAGTCATACAGAAGTATTGAAACAATCTGGCGCCATCATTAATCAGATCAGGAAATAATGAGTGATATTCTCCATACTATCTCTTCTGATTGATTTTTTAACACAAATAGAACGTTTTCATGCCCATTCTGTGTTCTTTCTCTTCTTCTTCTGTCAGCAAGCAACTAACTATAATTACTTCTTCTTCACTGCCCATACTGCAGGCAAACTTTATAATTAACACACTTTTCACAAAAACAATTAGGCCTATACACACGGGGACGAGACGAACCTTACACTGCGGATGCGACGTGACTAATGACTAGAAAGCCGAACTTCCGAATCCTGTGAGAGCAGTCGTAAAAATAAATCCGATGTCTGTGTTGCGTCCGATGGCGACAAGTGCGCACCTACCTTTGGGCTACTTTTTTTAGCAAGGTTTTCAAGAATATGTATAAAGACAACTAAATATAACCAAATTCTGTAAAAAACAATTTTTTATATTCTTTAATAAACCCCTTTCAAATTATGCAAAAACTTTAACCTCTTCAAACTTAAAGAAACATACCTGTTAAAATAATATGAAAAATTGCTAACTTTATAATTTTGTCAAATTTTAGCCTAAAATCATTCCATTGATATCCCTTTAGGCCTATAATCCATTACCTGATTGACGATCAAACATGCAATTGTGTAAATTTATCATTTTTCTTTTTGAAGTATGCAACCCTAAAAAGTACCAAACCTTTCTAGAGTCATAGAAATGACTAATTAAAACTATCAAAGCCTAAATTTAGTCTTGGATGTTTTAAAGAGAAGATTAATTAATAAAATATAGGCCTTCTTTAAAGCAAATAATATGAGCAAAAAGAGTAAACTTACACATGATCTTGAGTTCTGCGATAACGGCCACGATGAGTTAAGGCTACGAGACAATCCCTCATTAACAGTACTTGTATATAAGCTATCATCATCACTAGCAGCTGGTTCACTCCAAAACCAATCATCATCACCTTCGTTCTCTTCACCATCATCTACTTCCTCCCCCCCATCACAATCACTACTTCCCTCTTGTTCTACATCTTTAATACATTTTACTGGAATATCAGACACTATTACAGTTGAAGGAATACTATCTTCTGAAGAAGGTCCTGCACTAATACCACTCTTATCTTCATTACATTCAGTTTCTGTCGGGCTTGGACTTGTGCAATCAGTCTTATCTCCAGATCCAAACGTTGCAGCTAGTACTATTGACGATGAACTAGATGCTTCAGCCATTGTTAATGTCAGGGACAAATATGGCTCCTCCTAAAACACAAAGATTGCTTGTTACTAGTTGGAACTTAAATTATATATCAATTTATCTATTTTACAAATACAATAAAGTAAGATATCAATTGATTTATAAATTAAGATTTGAAAATGTTTTTACTGATAAATTAACAAGTTATCTACAGTGCAACTTACTCTTTCAACAAATTACTTGCATTCATTATCTTTTCCAAACATTTTTTTGAAAGAATACCGTCACTAAAATAATCCATAATAATTCAGCTATCTTCTTTACTTTGTGTTCCTCTACAATGAACTTTTAAGTTCTGTTGTTTTGTAAATTTAGTTAATATTGGGATTAAGTACCTAATTGAATTATTATAATTTTAGGAGTTTTTAGTTTTTTATTCATACAGTTCTTTTATTCATAATTTGATCTCTATGCTTCATCTGGTAAGATAAAAACTATAACACAATAACTAGAATGGTTTGGTTTAAGGACTTGAAACCTAAGCCTACTAGTCGTACTAATTGGTTTTCAGAGAAAAACAAACTATAGTCTACTTCTTGATTATTCTTATTTTCAAATTAATTATTAATGATTGCATTTTATTTAAAACCTTTTTAACCATGACAAAGTTAGCCTAAACAATAATTTTTGTATAAGAAAAAATAAAGATTTGGAATTGATCAATCCGTGACGATGATCAGGGATAATCAAAAATGAAGTTATCTTCCATTTCTACAGGTTCTGAGTCACTCTCCTGTAATTTAAATAATGGTAGGCTATATAAAATTTAGATAAATTAATTGTTTGTAATTTGACGTTTTTACTTGGGCTGCTTAGTTTAGGCAGTAGGAGCCGTAGAAGTAAGTCAAATTAAAAATTGTAATGTACAAGCTGTTTATGGCCTAAGTAGCCTTTGATAGCCTAAACAAATAACAGTGTAATATAACTGGAAGGGTGACATCTGATACACTGACAAATAAAAGATAAAGCTATATTGAATAATAAACAAAAAACCTAAAATAGATAACAATTCATTTACTCAATACTTATTAACTATATATACAAAACAGCAGAACTTAAAAGTTTATAGTAGGTTTATAGTAGAGGAAGGAAAATTAAAGAAGATAGGGTACTTATCGGTTAACGGGAACCCACTCATTTAGACACGGTTATTAAATCAAACAAACTAAATATCACATGATTTGTTGCTATAGAAACGAATGACTGTTTATAGGTTAGTTTGTTTTGATTTAAACAATCAAATATAGGTTTGTTTGTACATGAGTGATCGTATGTTAATATGGGACTTATCCAGAACCGAGGAAGAAGCTGTTTCTTTCCTTCAATCTAAAGAGTTGTTGCCGGTTACAAAACAATGTGAGAATGGGCATGAAATGCATTTATATTTCTTTAAAGGAAAACCATTTTGGAAATGTAATATTAATCAGTGTAGAAAAAAATTAGGCATTCGTACGGATACTTGGTTTGTTCGTAGCAGACTTCCTTTTGTGACAATAGTGCGTTTTATATACTGTTGGTGCAAGGAACTGAACTCTTTAGCGTGGTGTGAAGAACAGTTAGGAATGAGCTACGAGACAACTGTTGACTGGAATAACTATATTAGGGAAGTGTGTGCTTTCGCTATCGAATCCCAAAATCAAGACAAGATAGGAGGTGAAAATCTTATTGTGGAAATAGATGAAAGTCTGTTCACTAAACGCAAAAATAATGCGGGTCGAGTTTTGCCTCAACAATGGGTTTTCGGCGGACTATGTCGAGAAACCGGAGGTCGTTTCTTGGTAGCAGTTCCAAATAGAAGTGCAAAAACACTTTTAGAACAAATTTCTAAATTTGTCGAACATGGTTCCACCATTATATCAGATTGTTGGAAAGGATACAATACTGATCAACTAGAACAAGCTGGATTTTCACACCTACAAGTCAACCATAAATATAATTTCATTGATCCTGAAACCGGGGCCCATACACAAAATATTGAAAGGATGTGGGGTTGTGCTAAATGGCGTAATAAAAGACAAAGGGGTACTGCCAGACACCACTTGGACAGCTACCTCGCAGAATTCATGTGGCGGACGACGGGCGGGGACGACCGCTTCATGCAGCTACTCCGCGACATCGTCCAGTTCTGGGTTGCAGTCTCGGAAAAATGATATTTTGTTATTTATATATTATAGGAGTGTTATTTTATATAATAAAATTATATTTAGTTTGTTTTGATTTAATAACCGTGTCTAAATGAGTGGGTTCCCGATAACCGATAAGTACCGAAGATAGCTGTATTATTATGGATTATTTTAGTGACAGTACAGGTATTCTTTCAAAAATAGGTTTGGAAAAGATAATGAATCTGGTTATTCTAACCCTGTTATTTCAAACTTATTTGTAATGGATCAAAAATCCTGTTCTTACTTGAAATATAGCCAACTTAATACACACTTTTAAAATATTACTAACATAAATGTTAGTATGTTACCGTATTTCACTAGTTAAACTTTTATAAGTATGTTAACTACTTTAACTGTGTTGAAATATTTTTTTATGTTAACTGGAAAGAAAATAACATAGAGTTACTTAAGGCAAATTACATTGAACTAACAAACAACCAAATGAAAACCTCTGCATTCTCATACAAACTTGTGCTAATGATTAGAAGAGATCAATGTTTAGGCCTATTATAAATTATGAGATAACAAAATGCACAGTACCATACGCTTTGTAACACTTGTTAATTTGAATAGAAATCTGTTATCATTGTCATTATTTTTACAGGCACAACAAATTTACGGTGATTTCCATTTACAATTTAATGCTTAACCCAATTTGTTACAACCCAAGATAATGCTTAAACAAGGTTTTGTCAAACTATTTGAGATACATACAAAATTTAAAGATACACATTTATTTAATAAAAAGAGATTGCAGTATATTCAATTTGGATTAATATTTATGATAACTCTTATCATATGTGCTAGAACCAAAGCTACTTTATTAAAATTTTCTCACACATCCATTGCCTTTGCATATGTCACGCCTTTGCCTTGGATTAGAGAACTCATCTCAACAAGTGATTTTATTCAATAGCAGCACAGGTTTAAATCTATAGGGCTACTAAAATATTATTTAAAAAATTATTGATTTATCTGTGGGTCAATCTTAAAAATTGCTAAATCAATACAAATTCTTCACTAAAGAATTATTAATTAATAATGAAATACATAATTACTAATTCTACAGTTATAATTATTATTTATTTATTTGCTTCATTTCGTGCCTATAGTCTGAGAGCTAATAAGAAAAAATGTTTGCCAATTCGATATTAATTGCAAAAGTCATACAAAAATACCAAAAACCGCAGAAAGAAATCTCATATCTTTAAATGATTAAAACTTGTACATTTGTAAATATTTTCTCGTAAACAGCTTGAAGGATTTCCTTAAGATTTGATATAAAAGGCTTTTTTTACAAGGGCCAACTGAAACGGCACTTCTTGGTTTGTCAATTAAAAAGAGTTCTTTGTGACAGAGAATATGTGCGTAGACTTGGACCAAAGAGAATTCTCTTACAACTTACTAAAAATTGGGAATGTTTAATTGATAATTTATAAAGATTTTCATTTATTCATTGAAAATTGTACACCAGTACACAAATTATTGATTGTTAAAATTCTTATTCTACATAATTTATTCAAATTTTATAAATGTTAAAAAATATTCAAAAAACATAGGCCTATCTATGTAAATAATATTAATTTTTATACAAATTTTCTGATTTCATGTCATGTACCTTTTCCTATAGCCTTTTAAACATCTTATTTGGTCAAATATTCCAAAAAAATAGAGGACGTGAATTTACCCTAGCCTATGCCAACAGAAAAAATGCAAGAATAAAAAAAAACCTGAAGTTTTAACTTATAGTCTTTAGTCACAGTTTGTTTAACTATATTCAACATTTAACAGTAGAATGTAAAACAAGGTCGTCGTCTGCAAAAATATCAGCCGAGGGTCATTTAGTAAATTTACGCCATAAATAGTTTTGAAAAAGAAATCACAAGGTTTTCGTTAAATAATTATTGCACTAAATGTAGCCTAGTCAAAAGTGACAAAACATGATCATAGCTATGTTTGATTTACTTTTTTAGTACAGATTTTTTTTGTTAATTATACTTCTATTATATTATACTTCTAAAATTTATTCACAGAACAAAATTATTCACCTATAACGCTTGAAATTACAAGTGAAAATCATATAAAAAAACACATTACTCCCATCTCTTTATGTATAGTCTGTCATATTTTTGCGAGATCCAACTCACTGATTCAGTCACAAAACCTTTGGAATCACAATACATACACCTGAAATTTTGTAAGGAGAAAAATTCTCCTGAGTGGTACATTCTCAAACTAGGAAATGATTTTTGCCAATTCTATACCTAACTGTGAAATTTATGAAAAATCATCACAAAGGAAGAAACATTATTACTCCAAATTAAAACGCCTACAAGAAGACAATAAGAGTAAATCATAGTCAAGCACTGCAATCAGCTAGTTTGCCTATATTCAATAATATTATATTAGGGTCTAGTATATTTTTTTCTGTCCAAAGATTAAAGATAATAGGTGTTACAAAAGGAACTAATAAACGCACAAAGTCTTGCCCGAAAGGATTAGTTGACGTACCGAAAAAATGTACTTTATTTAGTTACTTACAAAAGTGTTTTGCTTTGCAATGCTAAAATATTTAAAGAAATGTTAAGACAGGTATAAGTTTAGTTGTAGACCTACTCCAATCATTTTTTTTAAATTGTGATGACCACGGTCTTGGGTTAGGTACAGTGAATCATATTCCGGTCACATAAAATATGATTTAAAAAAAATGAAACTATTTTCTCACTAGTGAGATTGTTGAAAACAAATATTACTCACGAACACACAACACATTAAACACAAAACAAAACCTGGAACAAGCACATGTTGCCCAGGCGAGGGTAACCTGACAACTCCCATATAATGAAAGTAAAATATTTGTCTAATAAAATATATTAAGTAAACAATTCTATTTCTGTTATTACTACATTTAAGAGAAGAGGTTTCAAAATGTTTAAGATATAAAATTTCACTCGTAATATGGAAATATGAAGACAAGATATATTATAATCATTTCAGACTGAATACTTCACTTTTGTCTCTCTTTTTCTTATTGCAGCCTAATTTAAAATGTCCATTTACTTTGTCACAGAGTTAATTTACAAAGATAAGCATTATAAAACAAAACAAGGCTCAGAAGTAACAAAACTTTATAAACAAGAAGATTTACAACAGAAATAGCAAAACTTTAAAATATAGTCTATTAAAATTTTCTATAGGCTACATATGATTATATCAAAGCCCATTAAAGAATACCGTTTAGGGACGGGCTTGTGTACACCGAGACCTTGAACGCTCCAATCGCTGTAGTGAGACGTTGTCACGTTCTTCCCATGCTTCTAACTGACTGCGGCTGACTCAACGCATTTATAATTCTTTAAACTGTGCGATCAAGCCACGAGCGATAAATACCAGGAGTGTTCGAGGCTAGTAGATATGGCAACGCTGCGCACCCATCCTATTGGCCGTCTCGCAACGGTATTCTTTAGTGGGCTTTGATATAGGGTAATTTTTGCAAAGAAACAAGTTTTAAATAAAAATTATAGTTTTAAAAGTTTTGGCAAAATATCTAATTACTAGTTTTTATAATAAGTTCAGACATTTTTTATTATTTGCATATAGAAAATAATTCACAATGTTTTGAGAGTAGGCCTATAGACCAACACTTACTATCAAATAAACACTAAAAAGCTAAAAAAAGAGGCAGTCGTAGGACTGCCGTCAGCAGTGTAAAAATTTTAGCTTCATATAAGTTACTTAACTTTATTTTCGAGTTATTAAGAAGATTTTTAATCAATGTATAAATGTTGTAATAGGATCGTTGTAAACATACGGTAACCTGAAACTATAAGCCTAATAAATATACACTGGGTTTACAGATGATGGGTGAAATCAGCTGTTAAATTA
>JAGFPH010000149.1:245683-267101 GCA_018207615.1 Philaenus spumarius
AGAAGTAGGCTAATTCAGGACTAGAATAGGCCTATTAGAGATTATATGTCAAATAAAAACTTTAAAACGAAAGACAAAACGGAATGAGAGGAAATAAGTGTAACGAGGCACAAACACAATCAAAGTCATTCTTTTGTGAAGGTTAACTTTCATTAGTAATTCAAAACATCGTAATGAATCTTTATACGCATACATCTAATCTATTATTAAAATGGTCACTTTCTCACTAACTTATAAATTTCTAAGCTTAAGAGGGAATTCTTAAAAACAACAGCTAAATTATAATAATACACTATACATCCTCAAATCTACAATGCCAAATAATAAAATAATAGAACCTAAGTTAATCCTACTAACTTACAGTTACGTACCAGTCATAGTATATTTCCATTTACATAGGTCTACATAGGTTGGTAGCACTAATTAACTTTCCTCCTACAAACATTTCAAGTGTACTTATAGGCTACTGTAATCTCACAACACTAACACTGTTCCAATTTAGTAATATTTATGCTCCTCAGCATTATAACGAAAATGTATTGTATTCCGGATAAAACTATACAAATAGTGAGCTATATCCTCACCTATATAGCCTATATAAAATAATGCCTGATAAAAGAGTAAAAAAGACAAAGTAACTTAGTTTGTTTCTATAACAAATATGATAGTCAACATAGAATATTTGTTGGTCTAGAGTACAAAGCTTTTACAACATTTTTAAAACTAAACCAATTTAGCCTTTAGATGCTGTCGTTGATGGTAAGAATGTTATCCAGCAAACTTTCAGTAACTTATGTGATACCTTGTTGAAATCGTAGCAGCCCATGATCTTTTTCAATAAAGTAAGTCGGGCTACCAACAAAATATGCTAATTGTGATCAATGTAAAAGGCTATATTCATTCTTATGAACCTAATACCAGAAGTATGAGATAAGTAACTCATCTAGCCTATATTCGAGCTGAGCTGAAACTCTATGATCAAGCTTGTTATAAACTTCACAAACGCATAGTAATATAACTAATTTTACATTTAAGTAGCATGTGTAATGGTAATTTGTTATATCACTTAATTTTTTGCCTAAAAAACTAGGATACTTAAAATTCGGGTTCTGCCAGTTTCCATTGCCAAACTTGAAGCAATTAATAATAGGATAAAAGTTCAATCCAAATCATCTGGAAAAATTATACCCTCTAACCAAAAGTGCCAGAATTAAAATGGGTTTAAACTTTTTGTGGAAAAGTTAAATAGTGCTAATAAGCCTGGCTGCCAATTTTTATATATTTACAAACTTGGTACATAGCCTAGGCTTCTGTGACTGATTTAAATAGTAAAAATATGTAAGTTAGTTTATTTTTGGGTTTTGTTATTTTAAAATTTGCATTGTAGGTGAGAGGGTGTATAATACTACTACGGTACTGTAAAGTATTTACCCTCTCATATTTCACTGTATAAAAGTAAATGTAATCTCAAAATAGTTTCAAATGTTTAGGTTTTAACAATAAGAAATATGAATCAATGATAAGGTATTAGAATCAATGAAAACTAATCTGAAGAAATATCAATAGACCTAATCTAAAATAAATAACATAGGAGCCTAGGTATCTCCATTAACCAAGACTTAAGTATAGGTTGAACCACCCTTAATCACAGAACTTTAAACTCACATCATATATGCCTATCTAACAAATAGCCTCTGGTTTAAAAATCAGTTTTTTTTAATGCAGATTAATTACCATATAATACAATCCGAATTAAAAAGTGCTTATACTGAGAAAACAAAAATTCCATTATCTGATTATGCTGTTAAGTGCAAACACAAAGCCTATTTTTTTCATTTTGTGTACATTCATCTACATTATTTGTATTGCTTTGATATTTTTTAAGTCTTGAATCCGAAATTATCTATAAATAAAAATTCAATTATATTGGCAAAAGAAAATGAGTTAACTAATTAACTCATAAAATGACAAAAGTGATAAAATTATTTAGGCTAGGACACTTATTTTGCTTCCACCTATATTACTGCAATCCGTTCTTCGAACTATTATATTTTAACTATAAATTTAATTGGCTATCTACTAAAGTTGTAGGAAAAGAATTAATAAAAACTACCAACGATTAGAATTAATATAGCTATACAATTTTAGAAATCACATTTATATTTGATTTAGCTGACTAACCTATCAGAACTTCATCGTTCCTCCCAGTTCATGTAGATTCGGACACTTCAGTTGAACTCCGAATTGTTCAATTCACAAAAATAATATAAAAGCAATTCTACTACTTTCGATTAAAAGATCGATTAATCGAAAGAACCCAAGAATATAAATTCAAATGTTATGTGATGTAAAACGCGATGTATACATTAATTTTGATGTTAAGTAATTTTATAAAATAAACCATAAAAGGCAAATTGTTTTATTATTGTAGTCTTATTTCCTTACAAATGAATCATTAATAGTACATAGTAATTGAGTACAAATCTCAAATAATCTATTTTTATAATCTATAAACAAATCAATATCGTAGTACATGAAACATTTCAGAATTATTGTCAAACTATTAATCTACTAGCTGCTAACTGCTGCTTAGGTCGCAAATGTTATTACATAAAAGGACTGTCGGGTAAATATTGTGCCTTACCATTACACGCAATTAAATTAAAAAAATATATTTTATATCCTAGTTCCATGGGCCAAAAAACGCACAGTGATATTCGTCCAACTAGATCTATGTATCCTTTTTTAGGCTTACATAAATTATTATTACTGTAGCTATGCAACACTAAAAATCCCTTTTCCGCCCGTTTGTTAATCATAACTCCCGAACGAACATAAACATTACAGATTATACAGATCAAGTTTTGAGGTGAATTTAACGTTTATGAGTATATTTCACATTACAGCATATTGTTTTGATATATATTTAACGGTTAAACAAGCGTATATAGTAAATTAAAACACAGACGATTTTGTCAAAGTGTTAAGCTTTTGATCCAAACCAGTTGTTTTACTTATAAAGGTCACGTGTCACGTACGTACGCAAAACCCCTAATTTTGTCCATATTTTTACAATTTTCAAAATAACAACCCTAAAACTTTCCCGGTATAAAAAGTAGCCTAGATTAATCTCTGAAAAGTCCTCTATATGCAAATGAAAGTTTCGTCAATACTGGATCAGCTATTCCGGAGATTAGCCCGAACAGACAGACAAAAAATTTTAAAATACATAATTAGGTTTTAGTAAAGTGTGAATAACCTAATATTTAGAAAAAAGCTTTTATTCCGAAACCACATACAGGCACTTCAATTTTATTTATATGTATAGATTTACTTTCAAAAACATTAAATTCGGTCCTAATTAATTCAAGATTTACATTAATTTCGTCAACATTTATTTATATGGCCTCATTATTTACGCGGAACTCTATGTAATTTTATATGGAAATGATGAAACAATGATACCATAAAAAAAACATTAAACCGGTTTAGTAGTTTACAGTATGTGTCATAATAGGTTTCTCCTAATAGGTTTTCACAATGTTTGTTATTATGAGTTGTTGGATTTACAGAAAAATAATTGACCGTCAGAAAATTGGCAAACAAGTGAAATATTTTATTTTTGAATTAAAAGATATGTAATTCAATCTTGTATCTTCAAATTGCAGACTCAAGGTTAGAAGGAAACGAGGTGATATCTGAGGATAATAGCATTAAATATGTGTAATCTATAGCGTTCTCGCCTAAAGTTAAATACTGGAATGTAGTGATAAAGTAATGCACACCTTCCCTTGACACTACAGTTTCAAACTATAACCAACTGCTTTAGGATTGGCCGAGTGTGTTGGTGTGGGGAGGCATCGACGAATTTGTTGCCATGTTGATAACTACCCATCAAGCAATTGGTTCAAGAATTACAAAAACAGATTGCAGTTTTGCAATGTCAAGCAATTTAACAGAAATCTGGCAGCACGGAGTGCATAGGTTGCTGTGACTACTGCACCTTCCTGATTGGTATAGCGCGCGGATAGCACCTCTCCCCACTACGGCCGCGTGGTTCTAAATCATAAAGCAGTTTAAACTAAAGCATAGATGGCAGAGTTATCACAAGTTGTAATAATGACAAATAACTGCCTAATTACAAATATTTTCCACAAAGCGCTGTCATAAAAATATCTCATTACTGTTTAGCATAGATTGCTCTATATGTGTGTGCTTAAGACTCATAACTTAATAATAGTTTTTATGTGACTGACTCCAAAACAGTATCTACTAGTGTATAATATTAATATCCGAAATAGCAAAATCAATGTTTCAAATAAATCACCAACAATATTAATTTAAATATCAATTATCCTCCTTAAATTTGGTTAGGTATTCTGTCTTACATCTCAAGCAGTTCGCTTTTTCTACTGCGCAATCTGCTGCCAAATACCTCCTTTCTAAACTTTAT
Organism: Philaenus spumarius; assembly: GCA_018207615.1. NCBI lineage: Eukaryota > Metazoa > Arthropoda > Insecta > Hemiptera > Aphrophoridae > Philaenus > Philaenus spumarius. The sequence goes on from JAGFPH010000149.1 coordinate 250,137, forward strand.
GGGTCCTATGGGCAAGTCTAGTAAGAAAAACAAAAATATGCAAAAAATATGCAGAAATTTTCTAGAAATAGTGCATTAGGGTTTATTTGATTAGAAACGACGCTGAGGATTTTATTTCTACATTATACATATTTATATATTTTCCATATTTCTGTGTTGTAAGCTAATATGATTAATGATTTCTTTGGCCCAGAAAATTCATTTTCAAATAAAGAATGAAATTAGTTTTAGGTCTAGCTAGGTTGGTAAACAAGAACCATTAAAAGACCTTTGCTGATGGATAACCTCGTATTCACGAAGAAGTGTATATTCCGTATTCATAACGATAAATAATACCTTTGATTATGGATCTTCTAGATAAGACACCTAATACAATATTTTGTGAGAGCTTTTGAAGTCCAAGTTCAAGTAGTGTATACTACTTTACAAAAGGTTGCGCTGTTCTTAAAATCAACTTACTTTAAAAATGGTGAACTCAGTTGCCGATTAGAATTAAGCTACCGACGATTTTACCGTTACTCTACAGTAAATTTCCAGTTAGACCTAATTTGATATGCTTGTGACATTCTTGTAGTTTAAATTAAAACTGTAGATATATACTTTTTAAACAATTATCAAGTTGTTATTAACTAACAAATAATGTATACAATTATTATTGTATACGTAAATTACACAATAACTTCAATAAAAGATACAAATCCTTAAACAAGAATCTTAACTTTAATATATATAAAATGTTCAAAGTTTTTAGAAGTGGGTACAATATTACATCACGCCGGCAAGTAGGATAACGCTTCGCTGAGCTTTGGAAGAAGACATCCAGCGAAGTGGCCTTGGAGTTCCGAGGATGGTTTATCACTAGGAGCGCTACACATTGAACACGGACACTTCCTAACGGACGGACACTTCCTCGTCGCTGGCGGACGTCTTCATCGGGGCTCCTGTAATCCGATGTCGGTTGGACTGCGGGCAGCGATTTCATCCAGCACAAACAACACTGTTTCTTCGATGGACGAACACTATACAACGCCGGCGGACTTTCATCTGGTCTTTCGAAATCGGTCTGTCGGACTGCGGGTAGTGATTTCTTCTAGCGCTAATTATATGTATTATTTGTTTCAGTCAACTCTTCACTTCTGAACTCGAGATGGGCCTTCATCTTAGCTCCGTAATCCCTCTGCCAGTGAAGTTTAGGTACGGGTCAAGGTGTTTGGTTGTTGTCCGGTCTCGATTAGCGATTTCTTCAAGCATCCCGCTAACAATTTTGTTTGTTTCAGCGAAGTTATAAATTGATTCTTGCAGTCATTAGGGACGTCCCTAAGACGCTGGCTATGCTCTTCTCAGTGAGCTGTTTGGGGAGTGGAAGGTGGTTTAGTGTGTATTGTCTTTTCGGACCGAGTTCAACAGTTTCTTCTCTGGAGAGTGGTCTGCGTAAATACCTGCAAAAAAAAAAAAAGAAAAAAAGACTAATACTTCCAGTCAGCTCTCAGAACTAGAACTAATTAAACTAATAAAGCAGTACAAGTAATTAAAACGTTTCCATATAACAATTTTATTATATGCTCAGACTCACAAGCGGCAATAATAGAAATTAAAGAATGTATTTCTAAAGGAGAATATAAAGAAAGAGAATTAACAGGAAATATAATAACAGAGGTAACAAATAACAATAAAAATATAGTCATACAATGGGTCCCAGGGCATATAGGCATTAGAGATAATGAATACGTGGATAAATTAGCTCGAGTAGCTACAGATAATAACAGCATTTGTAAAGATTATATAATTCCATTAGGCGACTACACTGCACATCTAAAAAAAACATTTAATGCACAATTTAATACTACACTAAAAGAAACCAGCAAGGCAGCTTGGTATAAACATATTATAAATAACAATTACAACAACTCTCCCTGGTTTAAAAACACAAAATTAATGAGATCGGAAATAGTAACTATTTGTAAATTAAGATTCGGACATGTAAAACAAACAGTACTCTATACAGAATAAAAAAATATTTTACTCCAAAATGTTTAAGATGCACAAAAAATTAACAGGAAACAATTCAACACATAATTTTCGATTGACCTAATTATGAAATATTAAGAAATAAACTATGCAATAAATTAAGGGAAGAAAATTGGAAACCCCCTTTCTCCTAAAAGATATACTGAAAAATAATAGCCCTAGTATAATTTTAGAAATAGTTAATTTCATTAAAACAACAAAAATTAAGATATAAATCATAATTAATTGTAAAAAAATGTAAGATAAACCTGAACACAATAAAACAAACATATATGTTATAACCTGGCTCGAGGTGCTTATATGTTTCCATGGTTCACATCTTTTCGGGTTAGTTTACAGGCGATGATAACCACCTAGGTTTTTCGCCTTTAAAAACCAAAAAAAAAATCTTTTCGGGTTAGGAATACCAGATGGACCTCTGGTGAGAAGAAATTCCATAAAACATTCCAATATCCTTATTCCTGGAATGATTAATCCATAAAGATCCTACTTTTTGTAAATAAAAAAAACAAAACATGCATTTTATGAACAATTAGGGATGAAAATAAACAGTAGAAAAATTCTTACTAACATTGACCTTAATTTTTTCATTTTTTATTAAACAGTGATACCGGTAAGTGAAAAGTGCAAGAAATAAAAAATGAACCTAAGGCGGGTTACACACATATGCATCTCGCACGGTGCGACTAGCATTTTTGATGCCAGTAGCACTGTGCGAGATGCATGCACGCTCCATGGTCGTGGCACATGCTAGTGGCAAGGTGAAAGAGGTTGGGACTTTTTGGAGCTCAGTTCATTGGAAAATGTCGACATCGTAGTCGGATGATGAAATGTTGTTGTTACTTACCGTCATTAGAAGAAGAATAAATATTTGTTTTTTCGTCCTCCGGGTAAGGCATTTCTAATTATTCCAACTAACTATTCACACAATTTAAACTAGGGTATACACTATTTAATTACAAATTACTAATACAAAACTCAAGCTATTCAAAAAGTGACTTTCCGCACTTGTCAACGCAGTACACCGTGGGAACGAGAGCGTCAGGGCTGTCTGCGGATGGCCATGTGACTTGGAAATGTGTTCTGCGCATGCGTCAACTCAAGATGCAAGCTGCATGCAGCGCCAAAACACCGACCGATCGGTTCCTAGTGGCGCTGCATGTTCATGCGACTAGCACACGAGCTGCACTATGCCAGTAGCACCATGCCAGTCGCATTTGTGTGTAAGCTCCACGTAATTAACACAGGTTGGTCTTCGAGCTGCATGCTAGTAGCAAGAAAAATGCTAGTCGCACCGTGCGAGATGCATATGTGTGTAACCCGCCTAAGGGCTACATGTATATACAAGCCCGCCTATAATATAGGCATCAAGAAAAAAAAATTAAACTAATTACAATAATCCCTCCCTTCCCTCATGGATAAAGTTTATTTCATGTTACCAGAGTACGTTTACGTTAGTATTATTTCAAACACATAAGATCTGACGATTCTTTAATGGTGTTTAGTTATTTATTAGATTCATATGTTTAATCCTAATTTTTGATCTGTAATGAATGTAGATTATTTATATATTATTACCAACATTTATTTGCATAAAATGCAGTAACTAAGATTGATCTAATCTCGTAAGTTAAGTGGTTTCCTATCAACCTTTTTTAAAGTAACGGTTAAATAATTATTGCACCTTCTTCAAGCGTGTTTTTTCATTAGGTGTTATGAGTAAACTCCAGGAGTAAGTAAAATAGGAAGTAAGAAGCCGGGATATATATTCGCCTTTGTTGTTGATATTGAAGGCAGTGATAAGTCAGTTTTTGTTTACATGTTGTGTTTGTTTTAATAATAAGCACATTAAACAATTCAAGTTAGAATCCTTAATAGGTTATGAGTTTTGTATATTATAGTGTCTGTGCGTGTTAAAACTAACATTTAAACATGTTTAAATGTGGCCATAAGGTTGATAATAAAGAATTATTTTCTGTTTATCTGGGTCAAAGGATTCATGGTTTATAATATAATTAAGTGTGTGAAGCAGATTGGACTACAAATAAATGATCTCTGCAGATTATCTCTGAGTGGATAAATAGTTTTCATGATACTATTGACATAAAAGTTGAAGGAGGTGAGGGTTATTCTTACTATTCCCTATCTTAAATTCTTTTAGAATTAATGTTTGCATTTTTATCATGAATGTTTATAGACCTAACATTATTTTCAAAGCTGAGACTATGACCAACCGCAAACAAAATCCATCAATTAAAAATTACCCAGTAGGCCTAGCCTATCTCTCCCACCTAATCCAGCCCACTAATATAAAACTTTACACATTCACAATAAAAAAAAAACAGTAATTCTAATAGGTAGGCCTAGGCTACCTACCATTTTTCCATATTTCTACTAGAAAATATAAAATTAGGATTTCAAACAGTGAGGTGCAGATAGGCTAGTTACAACTGGTTTTAGGCCCTAATCCTATTATTTTAAAACACTAAAGTTTGTCCGTGACAACTATCTCAGGAATGGAAAATCCAAAAAGTTCCTGAGCTCAGATAGCCTAGGCCTATAAGCTTGTATAGGCTATATATAATGATGTATTTTAATTATTACTATTCTATTTTTAATGTATCTAAATTTGTTGCATCGTAGACGCTTGGTGATCCATTTCTTACATAACTACCTGTAGGCTACTTTACATCAAACTACCAACTGGGGATATTATTGATGTTCACCTATTTGATACATTGAATCAAGCCAATGTGTAGAAGAAGGGTCCAAATGTATTTGTTGCATCTATGTAGGCCTACTGTATTTTGAATGGATGAAAATAAAAAAAACCTGAAATTCTAAGTCTCTCGTCACAGTAGCCTATATATAAGTTTGTGACACCACTTTGTAAACATATAGGCCAAGTTGGTAGCCTAATATTAATTAAGTTGTTTTGTATAAAAAAATGCAAGAGCATTAAACAGATTTACAATTTGGTTTGAGAGTCAAAACTAACCTGTTTATGTTAAAAATATTTGCATTACTGTACTAAGGGAGACCCCTGCATGCTCCACACGCCAATCCCGTTGGACTCTTCTATATGTATTATGTTTTCTTTACAACAAAGGTTAGGATTAATAATAATCTCAAAGCTAAGATGGTAAATAATGTTAAATTCTAAATCAAATTAGGCCTATTTCGTCTATTTTAAAAAGATTCATCAGTTATAATAAAGATTTAAAAAAATCAACAATTTTCAAGTCTACACTTAAACAAAACTCTACATAAAAGATAGAAATAGAAATAATTGTTTCAAATTTTGAAATCAGCTGTTAATGGAAATATTTGAGCAAACAGCTGATTGCTGTACCAACACTAAACATTTAATACATTATTATGGCCTTCCCTTTTCCATACAATGTAGGCCTACTAACAGTTTGTGTTGTTTTTACATCCAACAGGTGGTGCTCATTACAAAAAAATAACAAGTTAGAAATACAAACATGATTGTTTCAAAGTTTGAAATCAAGTGTTAATGGAAATATTATAGCAAACAGCTGATTACTGTTATTATTACTGTCAATTAAATACCAGATGTCTTAAAAATCCCACCCCCTCTATTATGTTTTTAGTTTATTTAAATAACATCAACATGTTAAAGATGGTAAATCTGTTATTTTTTACAAGGGTTTCATCCAGTAGGTCACTCATAAAACATAAGTTATAAAACGTAGTAATTAGGAGTCGACAAACATGCACAATTTTGAATAATAAAGCATTTGCAAGGTTGTATCAGCCCAAAGTCCAGAACCTGGGAGTTCCAGAGGGCTTAGCTTTACTTTTTAGGCAACTGTTATTATCTATTAATCAGTCTGTGAGCAGCATTCAGGCCAGTTACTCAGGGTTTCGAAGCAAAGTAGTTATTTGGTGAGTAATTCTGTAAAAATGGTTCGTTCACATGAAGATACAGTGGAGATGATTTTTTTATGGTGAAGCTAAGAAAAATTTCACGAAGCAGAACGTTTATTTAACAATGCCTATCCAGATAGGCCAACAGACAGGACGTAGGCCTACATTAGACATTTGGTTAATAAGTTTTAAACATGTTGGGAAATGTTAGGCAACACTTTGAGTCCAGGCTGTATTTTTGTCAAGAAGTCAATGGATCTCATTTCAAGCACTTAATCTGAGTGAAAATGAGGCGAGTGTTAAAGGTTTTACTCATTGTAACATAATTATTAATGAAACTTTAAATAGGAGTTTATTGGGAAAATTATAACTTTGATTGGCCATTATGTTGGATAGAGCCAACATACAGATCTCCGGTTTGCGCCAATCTTCTTCTTTTATCAAGACCTTTAAAATGAGGTGCCACTCAATAGGGGTTCTCATTTAAAATTTTCGACTTAGGCTACCCCCAAAATACCCAGGGTTTGAAATTTGCGATACACCATAAAAACTCCATTTTTGGTCATGTTAACAATTACCAAACCAAATCTGTCTATTTCCAATAATAAACAAAATAATAGGGGGTGGGACTTTTAAGAAAACCTGTACCTAGGTATGTTTAATGTCACTCATATTTTTGTTCAATATTTAGTATACTTTTGTTGTTTTTATGTACAATGCTGCTGATTTGAAAAAAATGTATATAAAAACTTGCTTGTATTCGAATGTAAGCCTAATGTTATGTACACATTTCAAAGTAATCGATGAAAAACTTTCGAAGATATGAGATTTTGAACAACAAACATTTACATTTTTATTTATGTAGAAGATTTGTATATTTTGGATTATTTTAGACTTTTTATAATACACTGGTCAATAATAAAAACAAGTTCGGTAGCCTACCTTATACATGATAGTTAACAGAATAACTAACAGGATATGCGCCCACATTAATATTATGGCAGGGGTGTCAAAATATGAGCAAAAGGAAGCTTATAGAATGTTATCTTAATTAATTGTTAAACGTAAATTTTTTCTTTGCAATTTTATATTAACTAGGCAAGTAGTGGGCAAGTTGGCCTATATAATTAATGCCTCCCCATCGAGATTAATAGGTTTTTTTTTTATGAAAGTGAAGTAGGCCTAAGTTGTATAGTGTTGTGCTACCACCAACCTATGATTATTGTCAGTGTTTGACATTTGAAGTGGCTCTTCGATAGTTTCTTCAGTGAATATATAGGATTAGGAAAACATCGTTGTTCAGAGGACCTTTTTTAATATCTTAATAAAACCAAAATTCCAAAATGTAATGGTGGCGATGGTAAGGACAATAATGATGAATATGATGATGAGATTTAAAATAGTAGCTTTTTTGTGTATAGAGATTCTTTCTAGTTGGTTATGAGAGATTTGTTTTACTTAAATGTAATTATGGAGAACCAATTTTGTATAAATTGTTGGCCAATAACCTAAGTTTTAGTGAATTCGTTTTATCTTCAATGTTGAAATTTGTATGTTCTAAAACCACAAGTCATCTATTAAAATGTCTTTTCAAATTTGCTATTGATCTGAGGTAATAATTATCATACACAAATCTTGGTTTAAAGGCTTAACTGTTGATTAGAGCTTTGAAACAAAATCACCAAAATACATCTCATGTATTGTCTGTTTTTAATTTATTAATTGTAGTCAGAGGTTTTTCCGTCAATTGTTTTTGCTTTTATTTTTGTTTGAACATTAAAGCTGCGCGCCCACTGGGTCGTCACGGACGGTCAGTACGGGATTTTTCAAAAGTTCAAAACATTGAATTAAATGAACATGCGCCCACTGCGTCGTCACGGCCGTCAACGGCGTTCCGCACCTTCGGCATATCCGATAGAAAGTCTGGAGCTACAAACTGTAGGACATTTCCGTGACGGCGGATCCGCCCGACCGATCCACTGCGCGCATACTTCGGGCGTTCGGGACGGTCGGTACGGCATTTTCAGCGTTCTACGCAGTCTGCTCTCACTGGATGACGAAAATTAGTTTTTTCCCTATATAATTCTGCTTCCAGCATCAGTAATAGTGTTTCAAACTTGTCGTGAGTCATCCTGAAGTACTCAAAAAAACTTAAGGTCATCTTCCACAAGGTCCGGGAACAAAGTGTGAAATTCACCACAAATCAATCTTTTTCTGTTAATGTTATGAATCCAAAACCTCCTTTTTCTTATTTTAACATTCTCCTCTTCTTCTATCAAAAACGCACTCACTACCGCAATTTCCTCCTCCACATCCATCTTTCAACAGATCCTCTCCCAAACTGACTTCTGTTTTGGCGGAAGGCGGATGGAAGACAGTGCGGAACGCCTGAACGGCGGAACGCCCGATCCAGTGCGCGCACCCCCCTCTAAAAAATGCCGTGACGACCGTACCGACCCAGTGGGCGCGTAGCTTTAGATAGTTAACATTCTTCAGCTTTCTTTTACACACATGTTATATTGGCATTTCTACCACAATATTATATAGAAGAATATCTTGTAATTTTGTCTGTTAATTATCATATTTTCTTTTTTGTTTGTGTAGTAGTAAATGTGAAAAAATAGGGATTTAATTCTCTTGTTTTAAGATAGGTAACAAATGTGTTTAAAGTGTTATACTATTTGAACTAGATTAGGAGGGAGAAATAAGCTTGTTTTTAGAGTTAAATGATAAAACTCTACTGAACTGTTTAAACACTCCTGTTGTATAAATTCAATGCAATGTTGCCAATTATTTTAATGATTATTGAATGCCTTACTGGACTGGTTATTTTACTATTTAACTATTTTTTGTACTTACAGATCTCAGTCCTTTTTCCTTTTCTTTTTTCTTTTTATAGGTTACGTCGTTTCGCCTCTTTGTCAGGCATTATCAAACCTAGATTTATATTGTATATCTTGCATTCGTTGATGCGCGTTAATTTGGTAAATGAAAACATATACCTAGGCCTAGACACATTACGCTCATGAGTTAAAATCGTACCTGAACACACGTGACCCACAGTTCGCGTATTTTAAAATTAAATTAAATGTTTCCAAATTGTTGTGAAGTGTAGCCTATTATATGTTAATTTTTTGTGAACGTAATGTGTATATGTTTTCATTTACCAAATTGATGCGCATCAACGAATGCAAGCTATCCAATATAAATCTGGTTATAAAAAGAAAAGGAAAAAAGGACTGTGGGCTGTAAGTACAAAAAATTGTTAAATATTATTTGAATTAAAAGTAAATAACATTTAATAAGGGAAGAACCACCAAAAATCTTATAATGCAAGGAAAGTACTGAATTAAAAAAAGTACTTAAATCCCTTTATGTTGTAATTTAACAAACGTTTCATAATAATCATAGGGTCTTGTCTAGAAGAGGCTCGCCAGCAAATGTAAATAATTCGACCACTTAACTGGACCGCAGACGTGAGTTGAGAAAATTTCCAAAATTAAGTTTATATATGCCTAATGTTTTAGGGTTTCAACCAACAATTTGGGAAATAGGTCTACTCACGAAGGCGTTGAACAGCTGTCTGTGTGTACGCAATATATTAGTAGAATTTGTTTCCTACTAGTGGCCTCGCGAGTTTGCACCACTTGGCTTCTAACCGGGTACTTTTATGGTATTTTACGTTTTGGTTGATTTTGGGGGAACCAAGCGAGCTATAAGGTCATGTAAAAAAAAAATGTGGAGAATAACATCCTACATTTATATTTTTAGAAAAAGCTCTACAAAAATTTCATTCTCGTAGTAAGAATCTCAAAAAATAGATACTTCCGGTCAAAAAACGTAGGTAGGTTACTTCCGGTTGTTGGATTTTTTTTGGCTAACGAATTCGACCGAGCGACATAGACACCTACACATGTACCAAATTTGACTTAAAATGCGGCCGCTAGAGTGTGAACACATATATACATATATATCATATATATATATATATATATATATATATATATATATGAATTTTAATGACATTCCAAAACGATTTCTGGGGACCATGATCGGTGCTCATTTGCTACTCCCGACCTTGGGTCTCACCATAAGGGCCACTGCAATAGCTCATTTTTCCTATGGAAATTCGCTAATAAGAAATAGTTAGTTGACATAGGCCTACGTATGCAATGAATAGAAATCAGTGGAAAAATATGTAAATGTACAAAAATATAACTTTTATTAATATTTATGGGTTAAAAAAAAAAAACACATGGAATTAACTTAACCTTAAACAATTTAAAATAAAACGTATGTAACAACATTAATCTTGCGGAGGCCAGTACAAATTTATATCCTTCCAAATCGCAGCAAACAGATTTTCATCCTTGTTCCTGCAAAGCCACATGAATTCACATAGTTTCTTGTTTGAATCAAGTAGGTTCCTGTTTGTACCACATTCCCGTTTGTGTCTTCTTTTCGCTGAAGCCCACAAGGATTCCACAGTTTGTGTGTGGGCTCCAGTTACCAGATCCACAAAGTTTTCACTGTGATTTACTGTCTTAAAATGTTGAAACTGCATTTCTTTTAAATTTGGTATGCCATTGTAAGCACACCATAAATCAAGATATAATAGTCAATTTGTGCTCAAAAGAGATCCTAGTGGGAAAGTTTTGAGGTAGTTTTGATTTCTTCCATTATATATACGTTTTTTGGGGTGCTGAAGCTGAATATGAGGTTTGCCTACAAAATTTCGTGACGCAACATTGGAAAAAATGCAAAAATGGTAAAAAATTCCATTTTTGAACGGTTTTTCTCTTATAACTCTAGAACTATCAACTTTTTATAAATAACCTTCCTATTCAAAATGAAAGAACATAAAATTTCCTATAAATTTTACCATTTAGGTTTTCTTCTCCGACAAACCGTTTGGGCTTAAGCGCCAGTTGAAAATTATCGTATTTCGGCTGTCTCCACAAAAACTACTTTTCTCACCAAAGCTCGAATTTATTGTTAAAGACTATACTAATGTCTCCTACTTTTAAGTTGAATACAATATAGTCGGGTTTCAACTGTTCTGCCATCTCCAGTAATAATACAAAATTAGTTAAAATAAACAAAAAATTTAATATAGGCCTACCACGTTTTTAAAACTAACTAAAAAGTATAAAATAATTTCTCCAACTCCCATACAGATTAATAAGCCATACAGATTCCCAACCCCTAACAGATTGTTTTGAAAATTTGTAATTGTGAATTTTTAATAGGTAGCTATGAAAATACTTGTGAGGTTACAAACGAAAAAGTGGGATGCTTGCAATAGATAATTGTTGCATGAATAACTAGCAATTTTATTTAATGCAAATGATATGAACTGTTCTGTGAATTTTCTACACTCCTTACTATTATTTACTGCATGCGCCCCATGTTTTTAATCAGTATTTTCATAGCTATTAAAAATTCAGAATTGCAAATTTTCAAGACAAACTGTATGAGGAGAACTGTATAAATCTGTATGGCTAGGAGAAACAATTTTATACTTTTTAATCCGCTTTAAAAAACTTGGTATGTTAAAAAAATTTTTAGTTCAATAATATGTTCAGCTTTTTAGTGTTCAGTTCTGAGCTGTATAAAGTTTCAAATCTCTAGCTCATTTAGAACATGAAAAATCACGTCTAGCCACCCCTACGCAAGGGCAGTACAATCTCATATTTTGGCTCATTATTGATTCAATAAATGGCCCTGTCGCCAACAATAGGCCTTACATATGCAGAAATTTCCTGCAGTTATGTATCATACGTCAAGTCAAACTACAAATCAAATTGCATTGTGGTTTTCGATGACTACCCTGACAAAGAATTGTGAATGCACCAAGAGCATATAACGATTGAGAAGAGCACAAAGAAAATAATTTGCTGCAATATCATTTACGGAATCGACGGTGCACTCTGACTCGCAGGAGAGTTTCTTTGCAAACTCCAAAAGCAAGAGCAGGTTAATATCTATGCTAATTTAAAATCTGATGATGTAAAAATTGATTCACAGCAAGCAGCTGTGGAGGATGCTGATATCCTAATTACCTCAAAAGCTCTTATGTTGGCCCTGTCAAATGAATATGTGGCAATGATGGGGGAAGATATAGACCTTTTGGTGATTTTGATTTTTCTGTGTAGCCCTGAAAAATGTCTTCTTTTGAAATTTAATTTTTGATATTTTGCAAATCACCATTTCGATAAGATCCATTTGCATAAGATAAGTACCACCCCCCCCCCCCCCCGCTTGGGGAATTTTCTACAAAACATACTTTCATCTCTCCTTGAGATATGATCACCAGTTGTTATTTTCACACCACCTCTTTTATTTCCAGATGAACAGTCCCGAACTTGTGCCGGGTCCCGCCACCTGCAAAAATCCTCAAACGGCAACGGCTTATGGGTCATTCCATGTCAAATCAACACAGTTTTAATACATTTCGAACCTGACAATCTCAGAAAGCAATAAAATTTGGCAGGGAGGTTGCCTTTATATAGATTAAGAAAAATACCAAATTTTATTAATTTAACTCTATTGGTTAGTGAGTTATAACTACATGAAATTCACAAAAACGAGCCAAAAACGCGTGTACTCGAAAACTTAAAACATAAATTGTGCCTCTCCTACTGAAGATACAGAGATGGTAAAAGTGTCATTTTAAAGCATTTTACATGGCCTTTAATATGACATACAACACAATATAGTCTAAGAGGAAAATGGTTTGTGCAAAATCAACTGAAATTTTTGATTTTGAATTTTTCAAAATGCGCCGGTTTTAAAAATTTGAAAAAAGTTAGAATTAACCTTTATATACTTATAAACATATAATGTAAATTTAAACTTGGGATCACAATGGGTTCTAATATAAAACTTTGTTCATAAATAAGCTTGCATAGGTTTCTCGGGAAAAACTGTACTTAAAATCCATAAAACTATATAACATTTAGGCCTACTCATAATTTATTTTTAAGAAACTCACAAAAATCATATATTTAAATCTATATTTACAAAAACTTGTATGTAGGACTTTCATAACACTACAAATCATTTATGTAGTCAATATATGCTTTAACTAATTTACTTGTCTCTTGTTCATTGAGTTTATAAACTCTTCCCACTGGGGTCACTGGATTTACTTTACATAAGACATGACTTGCAGGAAGCCACAACACATCTTGTCTTGAAGGATAAGAGAAAGAAGCTGATGGACCAGCTGGGTGTATGAAAAAAATCTTGACCTCACCAGCTGCTTTTTCTTTCGCCAAAACATATGCCAACCACCACTCATTCTCATATTGTGGTTACATAACCACTGATTTCCTTGATTCGAAGTTGATCTTGTAATGCAGTTACTTTTTCAGGTGATGATCATTTGAAAGTGAACCTTCAATGATACCTCAGCCATCAGATGATGGCTCTTTGACATTAGTGAAAAATTTTTTTCAACGCAGAATTGATTTTTTTAATTTTAGTTGAAGAATAATTTTTAGATCTACCCAACTTTCGTTTATCAATAGGTTACTCACCTAACTCATGGAGAGAAGCATTTAATGTATTCACTAGGCCTACTGCTAATGGCGATGGAAAGTTATGGCGATCTGTATCAAAGTTGCCAACCGCATTAAACGTACTCACGTCTTCTGATGTCCGGAGTTGAAAAACCTGGGTCAAGTGGCCAACCGCACCAATTTCACTTTCTCCTTGATAATTTTTTGAAGATGAGATTGTTTTTCTGCATGAATCACAAACTTTAGCCTCTCTTGGTAAATTTGCAAAATCTTTGAACATCCAATCTAGGCTACCACGTTCCTCAATTTTCTCTTGTCTCTTACTTGGTGATCACTTTTGTTAAGCCTGCTGTGTGTTCTCAGACTTCTATTGAGAATAATAATAACCTTTTCAAGTTCAAACAAGTTATGTTGAACTTGATATAAAAAGTATTTTTATAAACTTATTATAGATTTTCAAGTTTAATGAGATTCTGAAAAGTATTTTGTTCATTAAAATAATCTATTTTAAACTTTGCCAGGGAAAATTTTACTGTCAGGCAGATTTCAAAATAAGTTTTATATTAGAACCCATTGTTATCCCAAGTTTAAATTTACAATATATGTTTATAAGTATATAAAGGTTAATTCTAATTTTTTTCAAATTTTTAAAACCGGCACATTTTGAAAAATTCAAAATCAAAAATTTCAGTTTGATTTTGCAAAAATCATTTTCCTCTAGACTATATTGTGTCATGTGTCATATTAAAGGCCATGAAAAATGCTTTAAAATTACATTTTTTCCAGCTCTGTATCTTCAGTAGGAGAGGCGCAATTTAAGTTTCAAGTTTCAAGTACGTGCGTTTTTGGCTCGTTTTTGGGAATTTCATGAAGTCATAACTCACTAACCAATAGAGATAATTTAATAAAATTTGGTATTTTTCTTATTCTACATAAAGGCAACCTCCCTGCAAAATTTCATTGAAATTGGAAAAGGTCATGGCAAATTACTGTGTTGAATTGGCATGGAATGACCCTTATATAATAATGTAATATAATAATTTTTCAAGATATTTCTTTGGGTTTCAACTTTTTTGTAACAAAATTTGTATAATTTTGGATTTTAAATTCAACATTATTATACGTAATTTAAAAAAAATTACCTGTAGGTACCTTCATATACACGATCTAAATAAGATATATATGCAGAGAACTTGGATGGAATTCACTAATTGACAGCCTTTAATAATAATCTAAAATTTTGGAGTTAAAACTAGGTTTTTGTGGAGACAGACGAAATACGCCAATTTTCAATTAGTGCTTGAGTCCCAACGGTTTGTCTGAGAAAAAACCTATGGAATGCAATATATAGGAAATTGTATGTACTTTCTTTTTGAATAGGGAGGTTATGTCCGAAAAGTTGATAGTTTTCGAGTTATAAGCAAAAAACCGCCAAAACATGAGATTTTTTACACGTTTATGCATTTTTTCAATGTTGTGTCACGAAATTTTGTAGGCAAACCTCAGATTCGGATTCAGCACTCAAAAAACATATAAAATGGAAGAAACCAAAACTTTCTTGCGAAAAACACAATTTGACTGGATTAATACTGTTGATGTATAGCTGGTAAAATGCTGCTTTTAATGCATGACTCTAAAGTAGTAGCTGTTCTGTCTGGCACAGCAAATAGAAAACATTCTTTGGTTTCGCGACATACTCACCCGAAAACCCATTGATGTGGAAATACCCGTCCGACATTATACTTTCGTTTTGTGAAACATGATTAATCAATTTCTACAATCCGACCAGGACCCCCAATTTTTATCAGGTTTTGCAACAAACTATTTGCACATACCTCGCGCAAAAAGTTTTTCCAGTCTATTACCGTTGATTTTGATAAGTTTAGTTCTTTTATACAAAACTTTATAGTAGCGTATTCCTCTGCCCAAGAGTAAACGAACAAAATAAATGTATCTAGTGGTATTTTGGACTTCTCTAGCCAAGTCCCTTTCCTTATTCCAATACTACTGCAGCTCTGACGCACATGACATCGCCAGCGATCCCTTTTTTGGGTCAACAGAAGCGACATGTCATGGTCTTTGGAACATTTTCGCTCACTATGCAATATGTGTTTATTTTGTAAATATTTGACTGCACTTTCTTTACTATTTATTTCCCGAGCTAATGAAAACAGCGACATGATTACGTAGAATCTTGAATTGAACTGACCTCTGGTAACAATTATGTATTATTACAAGATTTGTGATTGGATATTGTGATTAGTGTTAAACGTCATGATGGGTGTGTCATTGTTTATGCTTGCTATGATGATTATAGATTGTATAAATTGCATATTCGCATGTTGTATGTATTTTCCAACAAAAATATAGTGGCGTTGCTCTTCTAGACAAGACCCTAAACATAATTTGTTGTTTATGTGTGGAAAATTCTTAGTTTGTAAAAAATTATTTAATAAGTGTAATCATACACTATTATTATGTATGTGGTAGAAGACGATTATTGGCTTTTAAGATAATGAAAAGAGAGCTTGTAGTATTGTGTAATCTATGAGCACACTTAGAAAATGGAATCCTATAACAAACAACTTAATTATTTAGAATGATATGTTTTGTCCCTTCCAAGCTAAGATAATAGCCTAATCATTAAAAGGCGGCCTCGAGCATAGAGGATTAAAGTTAGATGGTTTTGTTTTCTTTTAGGCAATGTGATTGCAAATTTCACACTTTGATAAATAAACATATTTTTTAGCAATAAACCTATAGTAATATTATAATAATTAAAACTAATGACAAAGAGTATTTTCAAAATGTAGTTTGTTAAATTTCACATAAGTTTGTTGCTACAGAATACATTGTTTGAAATACAAATGAAAACATTTATGTATAAAAATCTAACTAAACAATCTTAGATTTTGTTTTCTAAATAAAATAAACAATCTTTTACTTTCTCACTATACTATAGTATAGAGAAAGTATAGTGATCGCAAAAAAAATCGATGTTGAGATTTTTGTGGAAATATCCGTTTTGGGACCCCCTGAGTCCAAAAAAGTGGTTTTTACAAAATGTCTGTCTGTATGTCTGTATGTATGTCTGTATGTCTGTATGTCTGTATGTATACAAAGCTAGAGAGAAAACTATTCGATCGATTTCAACCAAATTTGCACCAGACATGTCCAGTACGCCTGTATAGATGCACGAAAAAGGGTTTTGAACAATTTTGAAAAACAACCCCCTTTTTGGCCAAAAAACCCCCAAAAAATCAGTTATTATTTTTTTATGAAAAAACGGCTCTAACGATTTTGATAAAATTTGGCTTATTTGTAGCCTTTAATGTGCCCTACCATATACAAAAATCCGCATCTTTCTAAACATTCTCGTTTAGCTAATAATAATAATAATAACTGATTTTTGGGGTTTTTTTGGCCATAAAGGGGGTTGTTTTTCAACATTTTTCAAAACCTTTTTACGTGCATCTATAAAGACCTAATTGACGTGTTTGGTGCAAATTTGTTCGAAATCGAT
>JAGFPH010000149.1:278173-292359 GCA_018207615.1 Philaenus spumarius
AAAAACTGAACAAAACTATCCAGAGATTAAATGTTGGTAGTTACATGTCTGTTAAACATTTTATGCTGTATGTGTATGGAAGTATGGTTCAAATTTTACTCGGATTATAAACCTTTAGTTGGTATATTCAGTAGTCCTACTACAAAAATTAAGTTAGTTCACCTACCTGTTGTGATGACATTATAAAACATGTGTCCTCATTGTTTTCACTTTCAACAAGATATTCACAATCGACATACGGGTGTTGGTTTTGATCCTCCATCATAAGTCGGGAACAAACCTTTCTGCAAAACAACTAATTTCTAGTTTTTTGTTATGATTATGATTGGACAAGTTTTAGTAGGTTTTGCACAAAAAAAGGGACACGTTTTGAGTGAGTTGATGACTGTAAAGAAGAAAAGAGCAGGTGTGTTGAAACAGCTGACAGAAATTTATTTTCTCCCTCAAGTCAATTTTCTCTATAAATTAAATAAATTTTTTGGTACATTTTAATTTATAAAAGTGCAGAGTTTCGGAAATAAAAACGCTCTTTAAAATCGAAAACCATATAATAAATAATTATTTCGTAGTAAAATTTGAGATATTTGTCATTGCAAATTCTTTCTGAAACTAATATATTTATGCTTTGCACATTACTATATTTGGAATATTATTTTAAACATGTTCACTCTAAATAAACCTATTATTTCTAAGAACTAGTAGGGCTATGTTTATAATTTTCAATTAGGCTAGTTATTTTAACTAATATCAAACCGCATATGGAGTAAGTATTGCATTAGCAAATTGGTAATTATCACTGCATCCTCCCAAGTGCAATTAAGGAGATGGTTTTGCTTTCAGCATATTATGTTTAATATTGGAGCAACAAGTTGTTCAGAATTTGAAGCTTATTGATATAGTTGAAACTCCATAAGAAGTATGCCATTGGTATGAAATAAGTAATAATTCGGATTCTTAGAATATTTTGTGCCATCTAAAAGAAATATAGAATTTGGAAGGTATGCCGGGCCCGAAAATACAAGACGACACAGTTTTTTGAACGAACCTGGAATTAATTCAAATCCAAACCTTACCTTTCAGACGTCTGATCCTCCACAAATGGCTGAAATATTCATTTACAAACAAACTACAAGGTGATCTATTGAAACATCATGTCGTAACAACTGGATTGCTTATTAATAAAATAAACAATTATTTCAAAAGAAATACAACAATGCAAGTTGTTATATAAAAAAAATATGACATGTCCTTTAGTTTTAACATATTACAATTATTTATAAAGCAAACTAAACCCACCCTTATACAAATAACAAAACCCACCCTGTTGCTTGAATTAAGTTATTTAAGCTATACAAAGTACAATAATTACGAAAGGAGTGAAACAACATTTAAATTGAAATTATTATACAAATTATATCTGCTAGGATCCATGAAATAAGTTTGAGTACAATTTTCTGCCAATCCTAATGTAACACTTTCACTTAAATTTGTCGACGCGTTTCGGAGTTCCTCCATTATCGAGTCCTCACATTTAAATTGACAAACGTTTGGTTACATACAACAGTAACATTTGCATATAATATACAGAAACAATATTAAATCTTAAATTAACATAAACAAAATTATATGTCAATATGTATGTATTCCTTAGTGTACAGCGTTGGCCAACTTACATATATATATAAATATATCTAATCAAAAGAAATTAATTTGGAAAATTAAACAAACATAAAAAAATAAGCTAGAATCCAAAATGTGAAATTGATTTTGTGACATGACTTATATTTTAAAATAATTTTGATGAATCCCTTGGGGATTGTTTTAAACGAAAAATGCTAGCTATCCCATCCAATTAATTTAAACAATAACCTAGTCATGGCTTAACAAACATTTAAATACAAGTTCAAATATTACTAACGAAGTAAACAGATTTATAAATTGTGCAGTTACATAAATACAGATTTTGAAGTAACAATTTTTTTTAAACATTCACTGGAAAAGATTATAACTTGCACAGGCCTTTTATTAAGTAGGTTTATGATATTAGTTTGCTTTAGAGCATAGTTCACAAACAGGTCCCTTTTAAATTAAGTTTTTTTTTTTAAATGCATTAGTCTCTTTACCAATATGGTCGCCACATGTTACACTACTTCAAACCTTCACAACTTAAATGGGCCTTTACATAAGAAAGTTTATGATGGTAGTTGATCAAATATAGTTCACAAATAGGCCTTCAGCTGTTTGAGGTGAAGTTAAACCTGCATTATTGGTTGCAAATTCTGGGTAAAACAGCTTCCAGTTTAACACTGGAAAACACTGATCCCCATTTACGTGCGATTTCAATTAACAACGTTAATTATGATTGCTGCTGCACCACGAGAACATTCTACGCAGCGTCTGTGGTCGTTGTGTGTCTTAGAATGTAATACAAAAAAATGGCCAGTTCATGTTCTGGTTCAGTGGTAGAACTTTCTTTCTAGAAGGAAAGGCATGGCTTGGTAAGGACTTGCATGCGATCTGGCGGTCGAAAGGTAACTCAGCGTCTAAGTTAAGGTTAGGCGGAGAAAGGTTGTTTTTTATGATGTGACGTTTACGAACATAACATATTTTAAGTAGCCTAGTTAACATGAAACTTTATGGATAGACTGTACGCTGATCAATCTGTTTGGTATCCCAATAGGACTAAAGCTTATTGTTAAATACAGCCGATCTCAACTAACCATATTTACAGATCCTTAAGTATTTTAACACCCTGGCCTACATCTTAATACTGCTCTGTAAAAAGTATAAACTTTTATTAAAATGTAAATATTGTAATATTATTCTACTTTATTCAATTAGGAACATAAGGCCATTCGATGAAGAAAAGATTATATACCCAGAGAGGCCACAACTTACTAAAAAGTGTTATGCCAAAATCTATAAATTAAGGTGTAGACTAGGCCTACATCTCCAATTAACGTACTACAGATAAATTTACTTGTCAGCGACTTGCTCGAAAGAATCTTGTGTATGTGGAGAGGTATACACTCTTCTACTATCTCCATCTCTTTTGCACGGGTACTTAAAACTAGTTGCCATCTAATAAATCTATCCATAAATTACTATACTGCGGCCTTCAAGAATTAGAAAGACCTATCTGTGCGGGCCTCTATCTCTTGTTTAGAAGGATTTGGAGATTTCTTTACCACAACTACTTGAAATGAGTTTGTCACTTAAAATGTTGTAAGAAAGGAAAGTATGTAGGCTAGCCCTAATATAGCTTTGTTCCTTGAAGGGTGGCATGTAAATATAAATATATATATTTAATAGTAGTGTTGTAATGATTTAGGTTTTCATACAAAGATGATTGTTTCAGGTCACTATGATTCCTTGCCTTCCGTTAGATATTGCTATACCACCGACTGTACTTGCTCGTCGTGGAGCTATTTGTTTGGTCTGGGATGTACCACGTATTCATTGGCTGATGGTAAGTAAAAAAGTTTAATAAGGTACATTACATACTTTGATGTTAATAACAGACATTATTTGAAACAATGCCTTTGGAATTACATCCTTAAAATATTAATAATAATCAAATACAGTATTACTAAATTAAAAATTTTTATTTTAAAATGTCATTGTTATAGTTAATGAATTAATGAACATTTATTTCTTATATTGCTTTATAGTTTTAAAAATGTGTAAGTTATAATCAGGGCCGCTGAGAGCCATGCCAGGCCTCGGGGCAAAGTATTGGCTAGGGCCCCCTCCCATTATTACAGTATAATGTATAATGTAATGGATTTTTAACCAACAAGCTCTTAATTAATTATCTGCAACATAATGGTGTACTTACTAACTAGGTACTAAACACATAAAGTGCCTAATTGCAGCAGTTATGATCTTAACCAATGATTGCTATAGCTATTGAGAAATTGTCATAATTTTCATCTTTAACAATCCTTAACAGCTTTTTATGTTTGAGAAAGCGTGAAATTTAAACACACTTAGGAAATACAAATCAAAGTGAAAATACAGTACAGAAGTGCAACTACCACTATGTAGTAAAGAAAAGTAAACCTAAGTTTTGAAAACGAAACGAAAATGTGCGTTACTATATTAGTGATCTCATTGTAAAATATTGTTTTCTTATACATAATTCTTAATTTTAAATAATTACACTTTAAATTTGTTAAATTCTTAATAAATAAGAATTACTCATTAAGTTTTCTGAAAATTACTAGGCTACATTTGTGGTTTTTAATTGAAGTACCTATACCATTTTGTTTGAATAGTATGATATTTATTAGATTTATTATAGATAACAATATGTTAAGAGAAAAAAATACTGATTTTGTAGCTACTAAGTTAACTATATCGTAAAGACTACCAGACCTGTTAGAGCAACGCTTTTCTGGCCTTTTTATTTTGCACAAGTTTGAATTACAGATTAGAAACTAGTGGTTCTTTTTGGGTTCAATTTATAAAATTCCAAGGTCAAACAACCTTTATTGTTCCATTGTAGACCTCGAACAATTTTTTTATCTATTAAGGACACTAAAAAATCTATCTGCCTGGGCACAGTAACAGGCAGACAACAAAATATTCAAAAAGCTACATTGGGAAATAAGTTTGTAATTTTCAAACCCACTAAATCACAAAAAAAGAAAACAAAAAGAAAACACATAACGAGCATCCACCCATCAAAATAACTTACTCTATTTCAAATTATAATCTTCATATTTATCACATCCATGCACTCAAAACTAATACTAATTTTTAATGTACATCTAAAGAATGTTCAGTTTTGTATTCCTTCATTGGCTTCATTATAAGACTAGTGGTAACTACAGTCTAAAGTTTGTGGACCCTCCCTCTCATCGGAGCTGGTTGTAATTCTGCAATCAAGGATATAAGTTAATTGCTTCTTTTATAAAGTTTAAAAAAAAAAAAATACAAACTAGTAAGGTTTGTACAATACAAACTAATTTGATACTGTGCATACTAATGAGTTATGCACTTTTTTTTCAACTCATATTTTGCACTCTTTGCACTTAGGGTTGGTTGTGTGACACATACAGTCCATGTAACAGATATATATATACATACATATATATATATACATATATATGTAGCAAGTAAATTCCCATAACGTCTAAAACATAAAAGGATGGACTGGTAGATAAAGAGACGCAAGATTCAATAATAAATATTTATAATTCATATATAGGCTACATGTATAATTCATTTAAGACGCAAAATAGTTAAAATTTAATAATTCAGATAAACATTAAGTTAAAACTAAGCAGACTGTAAAATAAATAATTAAAGAAGCAGACTTAAATACTTGATAAATAAAAAGGCATTAATGAATAAAAATATATAATATGTAAATTGTAGAAAAGTTTAGCATAAAACAAAAAACAGTGGTGCGGTTGAAGAGAACAATTTTAATAATTAGAAGTCATAAAGTTGAAGAAAACCATATGTAAAAACCTATAATATATAAACGTCTATATCAGTGCACAGAGTAAACCTGGACTGCATTTGAACAACTGTAAAAAGCGTTGCAATAATCGAGGAGGTCATGTACCGCATCTTAAGAAGAAATATGGCGTTCAGTTAAGTAGAGTTGGCGTGCCTTGGGAGAGAAATGCCTACAAAAAAGTGGTTTTGTAGTGTAGGATAGAAGAAATGGATGTTTCAAAGTGAAATATTGATAGTGCAGCGTTGGTGTACGCTTCGGCGTCAAAGTTCATCAAGTGGTTACTGAGTAAATTGAATTTGCCTATTTAAGACCATGTGGTTTTCATACTTAGTGCGTTAAGATCTTCTAGTGAAAAAGGGAGTATATGAATTAATATCCTAAAAAATCCTAGGTATAAACTGAGTTTTTTCAAAGATTCTATAGACTTAAATGGCCATATAATATGATATTTTCTGTCTGCATTTAAAATTTTAAACCTTTTTACATATAATTACATTTTGACTTGGAATTGCGTCTTAGCCTGTTTAACATAATTGTAATTTGTATTTTATGTTCATTTCTGATAGTTTGTTGTACTTTATTTTCATGATAATGATAAATTTGTCTCTGTATAATTGCTTGATTGATATGAGTGAGTAAAAACAGTTGTTTCGCCACGATGTCTTAAATTTCATTTGTTAACCGTGACTTTCCATCTAGCGTGTACTTTCACAGTCAAGGATTCACAACCTGAGAAATTAAATTAGTAAATAAGAATTTTTATAAGTAATGATATGCATAATAGAGTCAAGAAAGCATAGAGATATGTTATATGTGGAATATATTTTTTTTAAGAGTCAAAGTGAAGGAGGTGTTTAAGGTGAAATAAGTTCTAGGGTGAGTGGAGAAATGTGTGTTTTTTGTATTTGAGGTTAAGATATGAGATGAATATTTTGTAGTTGAAGTTGAGTAATAATAGAGGAGCATTAAAGGTAATTAAGAATAATAAAGTGAAGTGGAGTAATAATCCACATATAACGTTTTTTTATCAATTTAAACATTTTTTTGTAATTTAAGTTTTTCGACGACCACATTTTTTTTAACAGTTATAATCTATCATAATTTTATTTTTGTAACGCCTACCGTTATAAAATGGCGCCCTTTAACGCGGGGCTGTGAAACGAAAGCGAAATGGATGTCATGGTGACTTTGATAGTTTTTTGGGACGTTGTGGCGAACAACTTATAATTTTAACGAATTTTTGAGTGTGATTTTAAGAAATGGCTAGTAAAGTAGAAGAATTAAATGATTCAGGGCTAGACATGGATCAGTCTATCAATGTGAGTGTGGAAGATAAGGTTGAAAACTTAGGGATAAGTGAAATAACAAAAGAAAATGTAAGTGAGGTTAAGTTGAAAGAAAATTTAAACGGTAGTGAGATAGAAGCACTTATGTGTTTTATGAAACAAATGAATGAAAAAATGAATAGAAACTTTGCTGATAATAAAGTAGAGATTAATGATTTTAAAGCAGAGAGTAAAGTAAATAACGATAATTTAAACTGTAAAATTGAAAGCTTTAATGAAAAATTAAATACGAAACTAGATAATCTCCAAACAGAAATGGAGGTTATGCGTAAAGAATGCAAAGATTAAAGACAGAAAGTGACTTAAAATTTAGTGAGATTTCAAAAAGTATAAATGTAAAGATAGAATTTATTTACAGATTGATAATAAAGTGAATGACACTTCCAGATCTTTTGAGAGTAAATTGATAGAAGTGAATGAGAGTGTGACCAGTAAAGTAAATGCAGTAGAAAGTAAATGTTCTGAAATTGGTAGCAAAGTTAACAATAGTTTAATTAAAATGGACAAGAAAGTGAATGACAAATTTATATTGGTGGATACAGAAATTGAACAAGTAAAGCAAAAAACAAAAGATCTGGAAGAAGATTTTACTTATAGGATTAGTTCTAAATTTAAGAATGTAAGCAGTAATTTGGAAGAATTTAAAAATGACATGGAAACTAGGCTTGATAATAATTCTGTAGTTATGATTGGGGGATGTAAAAAATGAAACTGTAGTGCCAGATTTCTATCACAAGAAAAGGGAACCACATCCGAAAACATTTTTGAATGCTTTGGAAATATTAAATAAATGTAGACAAGATAAATGGGAATTTAAAAAGGTATTAATTAGGAAATATTTTAAAGAAGAGGCAGAAATTTGGTTTGATGTTCATAATGCAGAGTGGATAGATTTTACAGAATTTAAGGTAGCTTTCTTGAATAGATTTTGGTCTCAGGACAAACAAGAAAACTTAAGGGTAAAAATAATGCTAGGTAAAGTGTATCAAGGACAGATTAGGGACATACATAATTATGTTATTAGATTATTCCATCAAACTCAATTCCTAGATCCACCAATGCCAATGGAAACATTTACTAGGCATATTGTAAAACAGTTACCTAATGACTTAAGACTAGTGTTGTTGGCAGCAATGCCAGATAATTTAAATAAATTGGAAAAGATTATTATGGATTGGCAAGAAAGCCAAAAACATATTGGTGAAAACAGAAATAGTAGTTCAGAAACGAACATGTTTCGTAAAGAGTTTAATCATAATAGGCCACCATTTTACCAAAATAGGCCAACGTTTCAACATAATAGGCCACCATATGAACAAAATAGGTCATTTAATCAGAACAGGCCGCCATTTAACACAAATAATAATGGAAATATGTTTGGTAGGGAACAGAATGGACAACACAATAGGTCACCAAATAATTTTAACAGACAAATGGCGGGTAATGGTAATAATCAGAATAGGCAAACCTCACCTGAACAACATAAGGGAAACGAACACCGACAATAATACAATCGGCTGGTATTAAGTTGTCGAATCAGGACAAGCCGACAGAATGTAGTATTAATAAAATTTTAACGACACACATACATAAAAATAATAATAATAATTTAGATTTAGAATCAAATGATATGTTAATTGATGAAAATAATTTCACTGAAATTAAGTCTAAAAGCCTATTAAAGGTGATATAGTAGAGATTGAAATAGAAGTATTCAATAAAAAATATTCATGCATAGTAGATTCTGGTTCAGAAGTAACAGTGGTAAGTGAAAATATTTTCAAAGAACTGGTAGAAATAAGTCAAATTAAGGTTATGGAATTGCCAGTATCAAATTTGTTGATAACAGGAGTAACTGGTACTAGAAGCAAAAGAATTTCAAAACAAATATGTTTAGAGGTTAAGATAAACAATAAAACTTTATTAATCAATTTTTTTGTAATAAGTGGGTTAAATTTGGATTTCATAATAGGATGTGATTTTTTGAAAAGTTGTAAAGCCAGAGTAGATTTTGAAAATAGATTAATAAATTTTAAATTTGAAGACATTGAAGTAAATACAAGATTCATTAATAAAGAAGAAGTGTATGTGTGTGGTTTAAAATTGTGTAAAAATAAAAATAATGTTGTTTTTGAAGAAACAAAAATGTTTAATAACATAGAGTCACAAATGGAGGACACGGTTTATTCTTTTTACAATGAGGCAATGTATAATGAGGACAATTTGGAAATAGTAAATAACGATCGGGAAGTAGAGTGGGAACAAAATTTAATGGAAGTAATTAATAGTAGTAATTTGGGAAGTGAATTGGAACAAAGTAAATTGGCCACCATTTTGAATTATTATAGAGGCATTTTTTCAGACAAAGCGGGAAAAATAAAAGATTTTAAGGCCAAATTAAACATAAAACAAAATGAACCGTTTTAAACAGATCATATGCAGTGCCTCATTCAAAAAGGGAAGCGGTGCACTACGAAATTGAAAAAATGATAGCAAATGATATTTTAGAAAGTTCAAGCAGTCCTTATTCGAATCCTTTAGTATGCGTCATAAAAAAGGACGGCTCAGTAAGATTGTGTCTAGACGCAAGACAAGTAAATAAATTAATAGTACCTGACAGGGAGGCACCTGAGAACATTGATGACTTGTTACAAAGATTTGAGGGGGTAAATTACATTAGTAGCATTGATTTAGTAAGTGGGTTTTGGCAAATAGAATTGGATGCAGAATCCAGAAAATATGTAGCATTTACATTTAATGGGCGAAATTTACAATTTAAGAGATTACCGTTTGGGCTAAATATAAGTACCTCAGTGTTCAAGAAAGGGTTAAGCCATGTCATGGGACCAGAAGTCCAATCTTTTGCTATCATTTATGTCGATGACATCTGCATAGCGTCGAAAACATTTCATGAACACATTGAACATTTGGCAAGGCTTTTTGAAAGATTAAAACAGTTCAATGTTACAGTTAAACTTAGTAAGTCTAGTTTTTGTAAAAGGGAAATTAATTTTTTAGGATATCACATTTCAAATTTGGGGATAAGGGCAGATGAAGGAAAAGTTAGAGTCATTCAATCATTTCCAGAGCCAAGAAACTTAAAACAACTACAAAGTTTTTTGGGTCTGTGTAATTATTATAGAAAATTCAGACAAAATTATGCAGAGTTAACGGCACAATTTCGACATTTGTTAGGGAATAATGGTAAGGCAAAGAAACAATGGATATGGGGAGAGGCAGACAAAGAGGTGTTCAACAGAATTAAACAGGAATTCTTGAAATGTGTTATGCTGAAACATCCAAACTTTAGTGAGACTTTTTACATGAGTACCGATGCTTCAGATATTGCTTTGGGAGTTGTATTATATCAATTATATCAGAATGTTGATAAAATGGTAATAGCATTTGCTAGCAGAAGCTTGCAAGACTTCGAGCTGAGATATACCATAACGGAAAAGGAACTGTTAAGTATCTTGTTTGGGTGTAAAAAGTTCAGAAATTACATCTTGGGAAATAAAACAATAGTAAGATCAGACCATAAGGCGCTCATGTTTTTAAAGAACTGTAAGTTGACTCATGGGAGATTGCTTAGGTGGATGTTATATCTTCAGGAATATAACTTAGACATAGAATATTGTCCAGGCAGAGAAAAGGTAGCTGCAGATGTGTTGTCGAAGATAAGCAATAAAGACATGATTAGAAAAAATGAAGAGGGTGTGCTAAAAGTGTATAATGCCAAATTAGAGAAACATTGGAAATTTAATGACAGTAGAATTAAGACGATGTTTGAAAATTTAATAATAGAACAGCTAAATGATGTTAAATACAAACGAATAATAGAAACTTTGAATTATAAATATCAAAATTATAGTAAATTAAAGAAATATTTTGTAATTTACAAAAATGTGTTATTTAGAAGGTATAACGATTCAGATAGCTATAAGATATGTGTACCATCAGTAATGTTAGATAGTATAGTAAGTGACTGTCATGAAAGGTACGGTCACATTGGCAGCAGCAAGTGTTACCGTATCTTAAGAGAAAAATTTAGTTTTCCGAAGATGGAAAAATAATTAAAATTAAATTAAGGGGATGTATACTTTGTCAGAAAAGTAAAATTAGTAATCAAAAACAAGAAGGACTGATGAAAAATATAATACCGGATAAGCCATTAGATTTGATCGCGGTTGATTTATTTGGAGAGTTGCCTGTTGGGAGGGTAGGCGTTAAGTATATTTTTGTCGTATTGGATATTTTTTCTAAATTTATTAAATTATATCCTGTAAAAAGTGCAATCTCGAAAGTTTTGGCAGAAAAGATAACACAATGTTATATGGTTGAAGTAGGGAAACCGAATGTCATTCTAAGTGACCATGGCAGTCAATTTCAGTCAAATGTATGGTACGATGTTTTAGGATGGGAAGGTATTCATATCAGACACACATCTGTATATCATCCTCAGAGCAATCCCAGCGAAAGATGCATGAGAGAATTAGGAAAGATGTTTCGGATCTACGTGAATGAACAGCATAACAAATGGCCTGACTATGTATCGTTTATAGAAAGATGTATGAACTACTCAATACATGACTCTACAAATTTTGCACCATATGAAATAATGTATCAACGGAAATGTCCGAGAATATACAGAAATTTGGTTGAAGTTCCAGATGAGAACGAAATAGACAATGATGAAAGATTAGCATTAGTAAGGAAACATCTTAAGTTGAAGGCTGATCAGCGCAAAAGATTGCATGATAAGAATATAAAGCCCATAGTTTATGAAGTAGGAGACTTGGTCTTAGTGAAAATTCACTATTTATCCTCGTGTCTCAAAAAAGAGATAAAGAAGTTTTTTCTATTATATAGAGGTCCATACAAAGTAAGAGCGAGAAAGATGGAAAATGCTTATGTATTGGAGGAAATAGAAACTGGAGAGGAGATAGGCACCTACAATGTGGTGGAGCTGCGGAAATTCTACGCTACGACAAACCTTGCTGCGCCTTAATATTAGTATTGGGTGTTAGTGCATAATTAATGATAGCGTAGATAGATAAGTACATAGAAAATGTTCAAATAATGAATAATTGTATGAATTACTTGATAATTTAATCCAAGTTTATGTGTTGTAGCCAGGCATGGCTCAACGCGTCATCATTGCGGGTCATAGAGATAGCAATGTTGGGTCATGTCTGGTGATTTCAAGGTACGGCATCCTTTAAAAAATGGCCAAGTAGCTGATGTTCACCTACCATGGTGAACATCAGTGATGTATGTTTGTTGGTGTCATAAACCTCCATAGCTTTAAGGATGGTGTTTGCTGACGCACATCATCACAAACTTAATTTAAGAAACTTTATTTTTTATTTTTTTCCATTTCTCGTATGATTATCACATTCTGATAGAATGATCCATGTACGTTGTTTGGAGGGGGTCATTGCCATTTAAAAAATGGTATTCACAATTTGTTGTATAATGTAATAAATTTGAGTGAATGTACTAAATGTAAATGTAAATTTCAAAAGATTTGTAATAGATTTGATTTGTAGTATGAATGGTTATTTAAAATGTGTTAATTAGGAATGATTGAGTAAAGAATTGCCACGAATTAAAGATAAATGAATTTTAGTTGTTGCCATAGTAACTTATGATGTGTAATTTTTTATAAATAAGTGAATTTTGATTTGTGAATGATGTATTAATTTTTGATTTGTGAACAATGTTTGAACATAACAATGTTGAGTGTTGAACAATGGAAACTCTAATATTTGAATGATTTCAATGGTGTTTAATTTTTGATTGATAATTTTGATTCTTGAATAATGATGTGTAATTTTGATTTTTCATTGATATTTAATTTTGATGTTCGATTTTTTGAATATTGTTTGATTATGATTAATAATCATGATTTATGATAAGTTGAATTTTGTTTGGTTTTTGTGGCAACTAATGTTTAATTTTAAATGTGAATTTTGGCAAACAGTTTTTTGAATTGGAATTGTGATTTAAATTTTTTATATGTTAATAATAGATAAATATAACTTGTAATTGTAAAATTTTAATAGTGTGAAGACCAGATTTCTTTGAAATTAAATTTTTTTTTGAGAAATTTTTTTTTCTGTTACAGGGACTGTTTTGTCTTTGGGTATTCATGAAAGTAAATTTAACAAATTTCTTTCATGAACAGGGATATCTGTGACACATACAGTCCCTGTAACAGAGATATATATGTAGCAAGTAAATTCCCATAACGTCTAAAACATAGAAGGATGGTCTGGTAGATAAAGAGATGCAAGATTCAATAATAAATATTTATAATTTATATATACATGTATAAATTCACTTAAGACGCAAAATAGTTAAAATTTAATAATTCAGATAAACATTAAGTTAAAACTAAGCAGACTGTAAAATAAATAATTAAAGAAGCAGACTTAAATACTTGATAAATAAAAAGACATTAATGAATAAAAATATATAATATGTAAAGTGTAGAAAATTTTGCATAAAACAAAAAACAGTGGTGCGGTTGAAGAGAACAATTAAAAAGGTAAAATAAATAGTCACATAACGTTGAATAGAACGTTTTAAATAAAATTAAAATAACGGTTTAGAGTTAGGTTTACAATAACGGAATAGCGGAATTGATTGACTGTGCCTACTATTTTTGTTGTTCTTCAACTTATATTTTTTTAAAAAAACCTTCAAACTTGAAACAAATCTTTTCATACTACTCTTACGAGTTATAATAAAAACATAACTTCAACCAGATGCAGTATAGTTGATATTTAGGGAGTTATGCTACCGGGTTTTCAGTTTGTATAAACCTCCTGGTGTTTTCAAGAAAACCCTTCAAACAAATCTTTTGATACTACTCTTACGATGTATTATATAATAATAACATCAATCACATATAGTATTGTTCATATTTAGGGAGTTATGCTACCGGGTTTTCAGTTTGTATAAACCTCCTGGTGCTTTCAAGAAAACTCTACAAACAATCTTTTGATACTACTCTTACGGGGTATAATATAATAATAACATCAATCACATACAGTATTTTTCATATTTAGGGAGTTATGCTACCGGGTTTTCAGTTTGTATAAACCTCCTGGTGTTTTAAAAAAACTGTTCAAACAATTATTTGATACTACTCTTACGGGGTATAATATAATTAATAACATCAACCAGATGCAGTATTGTTCATATTTAGGGAGTTATGCTACCGGGTTTTCAGTTTGTATAAACCTCCTGGTGTTTTCAAGAAAACCCTTCAAACAAATCTTTTGATACTACTCTTACTGGGTATAATATAATTAATAACATCAATCACATACAATATTGTTCATATTTAAGGAGTTATGCTACCG
>JAGFPH010000149.1:307359-324706 GCA_018207615.1 Philaenus spumarius
GTGTTTTCAAGAAAACCCTTCAAACAAATCTTTTGATACTACTCTTAGTGGGTATAATATAATTAATAACATAAATCAGATTCATTATTGTTCATATTTAGGGAGTTATATGCTACAGGGTTCTCAGTTTGTATAAACCTCCTGGTGTTTTCAAGAAAACCCTTCAAACAAATCTTTTGATACTACTCTTACTGGGTATAATATAATTAATAACATCAATCACATACAGTATTGTTCGTATTTAGGGAGTATGCTACTGGGTTTTGAGTTTCTATACACTTCCTGGTGGTTTCAAGAAAACTCTTCAAACAAATCTTTTGATACTACTTTTACGGGGTATAATATAATAATAACATCAACCTGATGCAGTATTGTTCATATTTCGGGAGTCATGCTACTGGGTTTTCAGTTTGTATAAACCTCCTGGTGTTTTGAAAAAAAAACCCTTCAAACAAATATTTTTATACTACTCTATTTAAAAGTTTTTATTTTGTATTTTGTTTGCTGGCAAATTTACTTATTGGTTGTATTTAATAATTGTCAAATAAATTGTCTTTGAATACCTACTGAAAAAGGTCGGGTTCGACATGGAGGAGGAGTAAGTTGGCCTTGCCAGAGATATCTTACTATCGTCTGTCGGCACTTTATGATTCTACTCCCTTTGTTGCAGCCGGAGACTATCATGTTGTAACTTGAAAGTTGAAATCAACTGACATTTAGTTGTTTACATTTGTGTATGTTGCAGTTCTTAAATTAAGATTTTCAAATAAGCTTACAGTATGTTGGTTTTAGTGGCGTACAGTTTTTTAAAGGTACAAGTGTACTATTTATATTTAACTTTTTATTATCATGGCATTTAAGTAAACGCAAACAACATTAATGTCCATTTTTAATCAACATAAAAGTGAGTTGATATAGCCACTTCCAATGGATACCAACCAGCTATGATAGATAAATTGATTAGGAAACGCAGAAAATTTCAAATACATCCTGATAAATAGAAAATAGAAAAGCTAAAATATATATCGATTGAGTATGGTAGCAGGTTTCAACACAAATTGAGAAATGAATTAAAAAAACATAATATTATTCTGAGTTACAAAACAACTAATAAAATAGAAAACTTAATACATTCCAAAACGAATAAAAATAAGGACTTATACAAACAGTCAGGGGTTTATAAAATAAGATGCACTGATTATTCAAAATATTACATCGGACAGACAGATCGAACATTTTCCAAAAGGTTCAAGGAACATATGCCTAAGAAGACCATTAAACAGAAATCAAGTTTTGCAGAACACCTTATAGATTTAAGTCAATTGACCTAAACATGGAGGTATTACACAAGTGTAAGAAGGGACACCTTTTAAATACTTTAGAGGAATTCCAAATAACAGATGTCACAAATTACATCCAGAATGTATTTTGAATGACAAATTAAACTATTCATCTAATGAAATATTTAATACAATCATCCCCCTCCACCAGCAAACAAATCCGAACAGACCTAAATAAACATTGAACAACCACCTTCAGTTGGAATCCAGATTGTGTGATACAAGCATCCAGATTGAACATCAACTTGATATTTGGATTTATATTGTTTTTTACCTTTCAAATTTTTCGTGTGTGTTATGTGTGAAAAAGTTTTTAATAATGTGTACTTTTTGTTTATTATATGTGGACAAGTAAAAAAAAAGGAATTTTACGCTTAGATTATGAAAAAATGAATAACTATATTTTTGTAATGATCTGACGATGGTGGCTTAGTTTCACCGAAACCGGTAATCAAGAGATAAAAAGGATTGTTAGGACGGAGAGAAAATAAAAGGTAATTATTTTATATTAATTACATAAATTTATTCATAAAAGTGAGACTTACACCTCGGAATCAGACTCTTAATGTTTCGGCACCTTCAGAAAGTGAACCATGTAGGCCTACCTCAAAACTGAATATTGACACCAACCTATCTGTGGATGCCATACATGATCAGCCTAATTTAAGTAAAAGCTAATTTGCATCTAATTGCAAGGTCAACGATATCGAATTAAACGTTTAACCGGACAGTAATATAGTCCCAACAAATTGGCCCTCTATATAGAGTAGGGAAATGTGGGTACTGTATGCATGGAAGTTTCCGATCAAGGTGCTTTTAAAAAAGAGTGCACAGTTATTTCAAAAGAATGGTGCGGTGTTCTTTTGCTGTTACTTACATTGGAACAATCTGACCAGCTCTTCTTTGAGAAAACAAATATTTTTACACAAACAATCAGCAAGTCACAAAGTAGTAGTGTCTATAACTGCAAAGGCGAAATTTGAATCGATTGAAAGCGTTTATGCCAACATCAACTTATCTCATTTGAAATCGATTTCGAAAATCTTTAGGTCAGCATACTACCTTGCGAAAAATGAAGCCATTTCTTATCATTTTGAGCTAAAGCTAAATGACATGGATATAGGTGTTGGATTGCCTTCCAGATTTATTGCCACTGGCATTATAAGTCACATTTCAGAAGAAATGGAAAAGAGAATATTTGACTGGCTTGAGACATTTCTGCAAAAATTTCAATCATAATTTGACAAATCTACAAGTTTAGAAACTAAATCTACTTTGATTATTTATATGAAATGTCAGACTAGTAAGGTGCTTTGACTAAATTCCTTATTTTTAGACTTGGTAGAACTTACAAATCAGGTTGAACTTGTTAATTTAAACAGGTTTTCAACCATACCTACAGAAATACCTTACTTTACCCTATCCATATCTCCAAAACTATTGATTGCAGCAAAAAAAAAAAAAAACGTATAGCATCAACTATGTTTTTATCATTTCACCCATTTTATTATGCAAATCAGACCTAATTACGTATTTGATACAGTTGGAACCACACACAAAGTTGCATTGGTTCAACCCTAGGGTGATTGATTTACCTAAGCTATATGCTGCTCTCCCCCCCCCCCCCCAGTCTTTATTAATCAAACAGGTGTAAAGTAAAGATGTTAAGAAAAAAAAAGATTGAACATTATAGTCATAATTTACAATTCGGTGATTTTTAAGTTTACTTATTTTTTATTTTTTGTTACAGTACTATTTATTAAAAATACGAAGTATGTGAGTAGTAAGTAACATTATTAATTAGTTAGATATTTTAAAATTTATTCCGTACTAAAACTTTACTTTATGTCTGTTATTGAATAACAACAAAATTTGGATTGATTTATTGTGGAAAAGCCAAGATGTTTCTACTTGAGAAGATTTCTAGATCTAGGTCAATATGTAATATGAGAGGGAACTGATGCTTGAGAAAAGCCGGAAAGATCCCTTTCTTATGCCTCTGGATCAATGTATCACGTCCTTTCTCACCAATCCCCCTAAGAATTATTTGCAACGACTAAGCATTTTAAACATTTTATCAAATAAATTTTTTTTTTAAATATTATAAAAGTTTAGATTTATACAAAAACAATTGGTTTTATTTTTAGAGGAAAATTAATGGACTATACAACTTTGACCTAGAGATACTATGCGCAACTAAAATTAATAATGCGCGACTGTATTAATAAAAACTGCAGATGTAGTTTTGGCAACCATACATTTTTATTAAAATCAGCAAATGTGACTATTTCGTTTTTTCACTAACTGTATCTAAAGCATTTTGTAAAGTTTCTTGTTATTTTTTTTTACTTGTTTTGACTAAATTGTTTATGTATTGTGATTACTTGTTTTGAAAAATTGTTCAGTTCACGAATTCAAACTCAAATATGTATCACCGTTCATCAAAAGTTATTATGTTACGATAAAATATAAAACAACACTGGTTGTATCATATTATAATTTTCTAATTTTGTAAGTTTTCCTAGAATTGTTTAAATAAATTTTAAAGTATAACAAAAAGTTGGTATATGTTTGCTGATGTGTTTTCACATTATCTCATAGTTTACTAGAGGTAACGTTCTAAATTGTCAAACAAATCCTTGAACTAAATATAAGTGACTGAATAATCACAAGGACATTTGATAATGGCTATTGAAATAAAACGAATACTTTTAGTTTAGCTAAGACATTTCTATTAAAAAAAAAAATTTTTAGTGTTATTTAAATGATATTTGTTCCTATTTAGATTATAAAATAATATATACTCTATAAATAGAGGTTGGTTAAAGTGAGGTGAACAACCTTTAGCTTTAGCTTTAGCTAAGGCTAGTTATCAAAAGAACATTTTAGCCAAAACTTACAATCTGTCATTTTTTTAATATTGTTTGAAACAATTTAAAACAGCAGTTGCAGTTTGAGGATTGATGTTATTAGAACTCATTTAATTAATAGACTAGTACAAAATGGATAGCTCTGCTGGCTTTAGCTCTTCAGATGAAAAAATATCAAAACAAACGAAATTTTAAATAAAAAATAAATGTTTTTTAAATTTATTGGTTTTACTTTTCGTTTTTATTAGGCCTATTTAGTATTAAATAATTAAAGATCTCAAATTAATTTACATTTTTGTACAAAATCACAAGTTGGATTTGATGATGTAGGCCTACCCTTACCTGTTCCCTTTCCTAAATCCAGATAATAATAATATAAACTCTTGCTATTATTGTCTCTGCCTATTATAAACCTAACCTGTCAGAGCTTCAACATAAGAAAACTATGATGAACTCTAATGAACAATAAGGAATTACATCGTCAGAAGTGCCTTAACAAACAAAATAAACGGTACCAGGAACTCCTACGGCACATACTTTCTCACAAACATATTTAAATTATTAAACAGATTCACTTTGATTTCATAATTGTAGGTGGGGTAGGAGAGGTGATTTATTAAAGTAGGAGATTAACTAATAAATATTATTATTATTATCTAGAGAGAAAACTATTCGATCGATTTCGAACAAATTTGCACCAAACACACGTCAATTAGGCATGTATATATGCACGAAAAAAGGTTTTGAAAAATTTTTCAAAAACAACCCCCTTTATGGTAAAAAAAACCCAAAATCAGTTATTATTATTATTATTATTAGCTAAACGAGAATTTTTAGAAAGATGCAGTTTCTTGCATGTGGTAGGGTACATTAAAGGATACAAATAAGCCAAATTTTTCAAAACCGTTTTTCGTGCATCTATACAGGCCTACTTGACATAACTAGTGCAAATTTGTTTGAAATCGATCAAATAGTTTTCGGTCTAGCTTTGTATATATACAGACATGCAGACAGACATTTTGTAAACACCACTTTTTTGGACTCGGGGGTCCTAAAACGGATATTTCCACAAAAATCTCAACATCGATTTTTTTTGCGATCACTATACTTTCTTTATTTTTAGTATAGCGAGAAAGTAAAAGGAAGGAATGTTTAAAGAAAGGAGGCAGAGAAACAAAAGATTTAACCATAAATCAACCTCAACGGAATTTGATTTTGGATCAGTTAAAACTGACAAAGTTGCAAATTGAGCAATCAGAAAATTAACAATTGCATTTCTGCGCCAACAAATGAGTAAGGCAGTTCCAATTGTAGAAATGAACTTTGACGACTTTTCACATCCATATAATAAATAAACGGTATTAGAAACTGGCACATACTTTCTCACAAACATATTTAAATTATTAAACAAATTTACAGTGACTTCATTATTGTAGGAGGGGTAGGAGAGGTGATTTTAAACTAGGAGATTAACTAATAAATATTATTATTATTAGCTAGAGATAAAACTATTCGATCGATTTCGAACAAATTTGCACCAAAGAGGTCAATTGCACGAAAAAAGGGTTTGAAATTTTTTGAAAAACAACCCCTTTGTGGCCAAAAACCTCCCAAAAATCAGATATTTTTATTATTATTAGCTAAACGATAATTTTTAGAAAGATGCGGTTTTTTTGCATATGGTAGGGTACATTAAAGGCTACAAATAAGCCAAATTTTATCAAAATCGTTAGAAATGTTTTTTTATAAAAAAATAATAACTGATTTTTTGGGGGTTTTTTTTGCCAAAATGGGGGTTGTTTTTCAAAAAATTTCAAAACCGTTTTCGTGCATCCATACAGGCCTACTTGACATGTCTGGTGCAAATTTGTTTGAAATCGATCGAAAAGTTTTGTCTCTAGATAATAATAATAATATTTATTAGTTATTATAGTTAATTTTTTTGCTATCACTCTACTTTCTCTATACGTTAGTATAGTGAGAAAGTAATAAGTAACATAAGTAACTTTAAATTAAAATAAAACAAATTTAGGCCTATGTGTGTTAATTCTTCTCAATTTGGATATTTATTCTAATTGTTTTAGTATGAACTCACATAAGTTATTCTATAGCTTATTGTTTTTTTGCTTGAATTGGTATAAATGCATCCATTTAAATG
Organism: Philaenus spumarius; assembly: GCA_018207615.1. Classification (NCBI taxonomy): domain Eukaryota; kingdom Metazoa; phylum Arthropoda; class Insecta; order Hemiptera; family Aphrophoridae; genus Philaenus; species Philaenus spumarius. Next base: position 313,728 of record JAGFPH010000149.1, read on the forward strand.
TCAAGGTATCAACTTTAAGTCACCTGGTGGCCATATTCAAGTTTGCACTTAATAATTTTAGCTTTCGATCAGGATTTTCCACCTGTGAAGATTTCAGCTTGGAAGTAGTTTGTGTAAAATTACAGCAGTTACATGTAAAAAAATGTATATATTGTTTTATCTACACATGATATGAGTTGACAATGGTTTTGGGGTCTAGGGACTACAACACAAAAAACTGCAATTTTACATAAGTCGCACCGTAGTAATAACTGTAATATATATATTTTTTTAAATTGTCTAAAAATACTTAAATGTTAATCGTTTATAAACAAAATAGTAGTCTTTTGACCTTTAATGTCTTGGAGGATCCTAATTTCCTTATATTTTATAAAACATGTCCCATTTTGAAGTTATTTATAGAGAGCATTTTTAAATTTATTTGTGTAATTTAATAGAAATAACACACAAGGAAAATGTAATTTTAAATATTCTATGTTTTAAGTATTTATTGTCTTTTGAGCCTTATTTTTAGGTTTAAGATAGTGGGTGGTAGTAGGATTTTTTGAAATGTTTAAACTATATTGTACCTATAATAATACAGAATCTTTTCGTGTAAATTTTGAGTGGATACCATTATGTAACAAACAAAAATTAGGACGTTTGATAAGGTTTAGTTTATGCAAAGAATATTGTATTTTACATTTTATATAACATTTATAATTGAATTGGCTACACAGATATGATAATTTGTTGTAATAATATACCCTTATGTACATTACCTGGGGGTTTCTGTCTATAGATTGGTTTTCCGTTGGCATAGGATACATCTAAGGTATTTTTGTGTGAACTATTGTATTAATTTAATAAAGTTATAAGTGAGTTTTGTTATATTGACTTTTTATTGCAACATAATTTGCATGGTATTACTTGGGGATTATTTTCGCCATATTTCTTACTATAAATTGAAATCGGCATTTCTACAATGATTTTAGAAATTTAGATAATGGATAGTGGTAGTTTTATTTTAAGTCCAGTGTCACATACATTGATTTTGTTCGTTTGGCAAATTATCTTATGATAATATTTATTTAGAGGAACGAAGAAGAGCATGCATGTGAGCGTGCACATCATAGGGCACAATTGCCATGATGTTGCCGTCCTCTGTCACTACAATGTATGGTCGCTATGCTGTTTCCGTGAATGCATTGGCGTATGCAACAATGTGGATGCTTCCCAGTGCACATACAGTATTTCACTTTTCATTTATACGGGTTTTGCCTTGAGTTAACTTTTGCTTCGGTTTCTACTGATTTGTTTTCTATTTTATTATTTTTTTGTTTATTTAGTTTCTACAATAGTTAAAAGAGTAATTTCAGTTAGTAACATTACTGCGTTTTAATGTTATAATTATGACTGAATTGCAATTTGTGTTTAATTGGTAGAAATGAGACTGGTAGGCCTACTATGGGATAAAACATTATACACATATAAAATCAGAATTGCAACCATACAAACATGGAAACTGTTCTGCAGTGATTTGAATAAGAATTGTAAAGTGATTAACAAGAAAAGAAAAAATGAATTTGAAGAATTTAAGTACGTTATTTATTATTTACAGAACATATGTCATATGTACACTTATTTCAGTATAGATTCGATTTTCAGACTAGGTAGGATAGCCTATTTCATTACATATTTACCGGGGATCAGCTCCAATATTTGTTACAAACTACTGAATTTATTTTTTACATTTATGTTGTCAGTGTTTGCTTAGACATCAAATAACAAGCTACTGAACATACTGACAAACGTTGTGGTGTGTGTTCGATTTGTTGCCAAAACATCAACATCATACGAAATTTTATCAAATAAACTAAATCAATGTTTTCAACCGGCCTTAGTTCTGGTAATATTCACGTCAAGTCAAAGCACACAATATAATATGCAGTATTTGACAAGGAAAATGTTAATGTGCTTTGCTAATCTTCTTAGTACAGAGCCTACTTAAGAGTCGGCTCTAGCTGTCTACCATGTTGACTGACACTCCATAACACCAATGTTAAATTAAAATCCAAATTTTTCCTTTATTTTTTATCGGATAATTATGAACGATATGTCATTTTAAAGCTATGGCCAACATGCATGCAAATGGCTTTTTCAAAACTAAGAAAAACATTTTGTTTAATATTTATTAACAATTTAAAACATTTTAAATATTTTTTTATGTTGTCACTATTAATTGTTGCGAAAAACTACCAAGCCATTCACATGAAGAATTTCGTCCCGAAGAGTTTGGTATTTTTTTAAAAACGCTATTTGAACAATTGCGGGTTTTAAATGGATTTAGACTGAGCAATGTCCGTGTAACCTACCGCCGCTATAGGGTGATTTTAAATATTTTTTACGCTGTAACTATTAATTATAGCGGAAAATTACCAAGCCATTCGGATGAAAAATTTTGTCCCCAAGATTTTGGTATTTAAAAAAAATGCTATTTGAATAATTGCTGGTTTTAAATGGATTTAGGATAAGCAATGTCCGCGTAACCTACCGCCGCTACAGGGAGTCGTAGGTTGCTTTCTGTTTTACTAGAGCCGACCCTTAATGGGTTATATAGGTTCGTATTCTTAGAGTTGAAGTACTTTATTAGCATCATCAATTTGTTTAACTAAATAAATGTGTTGCTTATCAGGGTTTCAAAACTAGACAATAATGTCACTTACACTTCTATTATTGTGTACTATATTTATTGTGTTACCTACTTTACCAATGAACACACCTTATTGCTGAATTAGTTAGTACTAAATAAGGCTCCATCACTGTGTCCACTTTGTTCGCACAATTTTAGTCAGAATGATTTAATGCAACATATATTTTAGGTAGAACGTTTTACTATGCATAAATATTTAAATTGGGTAATTTACTGTTATCACATAATTCAAATGTGCAATGATTTAGTCTATTAATTTGTAAAGAGCCCTTTTGGGCAAACCAAAATGTCAGTATTTTTTCATTAGTTCTTGAGTCTCAGACAAGTTTTCATCATCTGGACTATTATTTAGAATTTTACAGTTTTATAGCTGAAAAACAACAAAAAATTAAAAAAATGTTCTTTGTCTAATCAAGTTTGTTGAACATATTTTAGGCCAACTTGTAGTTTCTAAGTTTTTTACATTGATTCAGGCTAAGCTTAACCTTCAATTATTTTAAGTTATTGAAGGAGGGATTCAGTTCACCGCTACTCTCAACACCCTACCTCGATCCAAGTGCCTCAGAGTATATAATAATCTGTTTGGATTTGCTTCGCCGCGAGTCGCCGTTTGGGTTGGGGAACTAAGCGAGGTTGGGCGGAGCCCCTTTTAGTTATTTTATTTAATTGGTTATTATGTTAATAATTACCGAAATGGCTCAAAATCGGAATTTGTTAACCAACATTTTTCGTTGATATTATTTATTTTTTATTGAATGCCTTGACGCTGTGAACAATTTCGTATAAAATATTAAAGATATTTAAGTAACAAAATTGGCAATTATCTTTGCTTTCTTTCTGAAATGGAACTCAGTAATAATATATGTATTTTGCAAAGTATATATGTAGCCTACTGTGGAAACATACAAGAAAAGGTTTTAATATATTTTAAAATTCCTAATGTCGTGCTGCAAGAGTACACCTTTTAATAAATTGTGTTATGCTTATGAAACAAGAAAGTCCTAAACAGTAACTGTGTTTCAAGTTTGCTTTCAGCTTGGTCATTTAAGGCATACTAATCTTCAATCTTGCTAATTAGAGTTAGCTGGATTTTGTTTATATCAATATCGTGTAAAAGCTGTGAGATATTTGAGGTCAAAGAGCACAAACAACTCCCTTCCTTTGGCTCTACAAAGTTGTAGAAAACTCTAAAACAGTTTTCAACTGAATGTACTCTCTCGTGCTTCATAACGCCTGTATGGGCTACGGAATTCTTTACTGGTTGGTTATTTTGTATTTTTATTGTTTGTTTTTTTAATTATAAATTGCAAAAGAAATAATTAACAGCATTAAAATTTAATTTACAAATATTGTACACAATTTAAAGAAACCTGAATAAGTGTAGCCTATCCTTTTTAACCTAACACGATATGACTGCCTACACCATCATAAAGGTCAAAGCTAAACCGTGAGCTTATCTCGTTAGTTTAAAGACAGATTTTGACAAATATATATCTAATGCAGGATTAATTATTTTAATTTCAGATAATTTTACTCAAATTACTTCAAATGTGAATGCGTCTGTCATAATTACAATAATTGTGTAGTCATTTTGCATATTTGCCCCTTAGCAAATTATTTGTGCGATCTGCTCTATATCCCAATATTTGGTTAAATATTTTTTTAAACAATTTCCAGTTGTTTGTTTGTACACTTGGTTATGGCTAATTTAATATAATATGTTATTGTAAATGATTGTTGATGGTTAAATTATTGATTTAATGAATAAATGAGTCATGCTGATAATAAAATTCTATTTCGTTATCGATCAGTTCTAGTGAATTGTTTATACCTTTGGTGTCATCTTCATTTTCTATTATATTTGCGGATAGAGTATTGATTGGGTCGATTGGGTCTGTAACTACAACAAAATATTAGTAGTCTATCTTCAGTTACATCAGTAAAAACATATGAATATATAAAACATTGTCTATATAAACTCTATGGATCATAATAATTCAATTTTTGTGCATGCACAGTTTCCACCACAACGTTTTTCATTAAGTTAAAGGAAACCTTTTTTTAGAATTCCAATATTCAGTTATATTTTACTCTTCGTCTTTATAATTATGAGGTTCAATAATGTTAAACTTATTTTGTATACTGTAAATATATATATTTTTTAAGACGAAATAAAGTTATTATAAAGAGTAGTAGTGTATACAACATGCCTTGGAGTGCGTTAGACAGAATAATTTTCCTGCTAAATATACCGTGCAATAAGGAGTTTACTAGTACTCCCTGTAACTTTTCACCGTAACAGATGTTCAAACGATGGATCTTCAAGGCCTGGACACACGAACGAACAGACGTGATTAAACTAAGGTTGTACTTGAAATTATGGAATCTTAAAAACGAATAATCGGGCTGTACTCTCTAAGGTTTGTCCCGGAAGAAAACCGTCATAATTTACTTAAACGCACACCATAATTATGAAAAAGGTCAAATAAAAATAGAACCAGAAATGTTTAGTTTCCAGACTATCCGCCATTTTGTATTAATGGTTTTGCAATATGGCAACTTTCAAAGGAAATAATATAGTGCTATTGGGTGGAAATTTAGCACACACATGTACTTTGAATTTAAAAAAATAGAAACTTAATTTTGAATAGTTTAAAAAAGGCGGCCGCTAAGCACTTTTAACTACTTGAAACCTTTTAAATTACAAAAATTTTATAAGGACAAAAATTCTCCCTTATCTTAACAAAAAAAAAAAAAAAAAAAAAAAAAAATTTTTTGTAGCTAAAAAAACGCGAGTTATGAACAAAAAAGCAATGTTGTAGTAGTTATCTGCCATTTTCAAGTTTTGAAAAAAATCTTTTAACATTCTGATAATTTAGAATAAATAATAATTAAATCCATTTTCTAAAACTGTATTTTTTGGTATACACCTGGTACAAAAGTTACAAAATAAATTGCGTATGTCAAACTTAAAATCAATATGTTATCTACTTTAAAAGTTACCATGGTAACAATATACACAAAATAGCGAATCGCCTGGAAACGAAGAGTTATATAAACTCCTGTTATTATTTTGGGCCCAAGGAAGTAGGTTGTTTTACTACTGATATATCCTGTGTATAATAGTTTACAAACAAAAAGGAAGAAATATGGAAACTAGATTAGAAACATCCTTACTTATAGATTCACTGACCACTATTCACTAATTTTAGGCACTATTCTGAGATGATAAATATGAAATGTAGGAGAATTTAAGATTAATGTCTTTTATCAGATCTTCATAAATAAAATTGTGTTTTATTAGTTTAGTGTGTAAAGTAGTGGAAATTTGTACTCAAAACATGTGAATACAACGGAGAACCGGTAGCTAGCAGACAACTATGACCTGTACAGTTATCCAATTATTATAGCCTACATTCATTAACATTTTATTGTGGTATACTTCAGAGTATATTCAGTAATATAGATACCTTAAAATACGAAAAGATAAAAAGTTAAGGCGTACATGATGACCTGTATTCGATCAACTATTTAATTAGTTGTTGCTAATTTCGATATTGTTAAATTAAATGAAACTAGAGTGTCTTTTTATTAGATTGTTTAAGCTCTGACTGTTCTTTCATTCATGCAGTGTAAGATGCAGTAACTTTTCTTTACTGGTTATAGTTGCTGGTCAGTTTATATTTTATTATAGAATATAATTTTAGCCGTGGGACACGCGAAACTGTCACGTAAAATATTATTATGTAAAAGAGACTAATAAAGGCAAGAAATAAAACAAGGTTAAATCATATTCTATGTTTATTCTCATTTAAAGAAGTTGAAGAAAGAACTACCTACGTAAATATAATCAGGGTCTGGGGGCGTAGCAATGAGTTTTTGTCTGCGGTTATGTGAGATAATGTGAATGAAAGTGTTTCAAATCTGTTTTAATAGGAACATTTTGTAGAAAATAACAGAATGCTAAAAATTACAAATTGATAGTGTAAACCTTAATTTCAACATCCTTGACGGCTTAGTAGTTTTTCTCACCAGTAGATGGCGCGGAAGTCATGTTACAGTCTTACCGACTAAGTTATTGTGCACTCCTTTACACTGTTGCAGATCTTGGAGGAATATTGTAAATATATTTAAATAATAACAAATATAAATAATAACAATTAAAGTTTAATAATTAGTTATGGGCGTAAGAAAAATTAATTAATGCGGATGAATTATCCTTACAAGCGTACTCTATATGCAAATATTGTTACAGATAACCTTCTATTATTAGTGTTTATTATAACCTTCTAAAATTAATTATTTATAATGATTGTATTTAGAGCAAGTTATTTTGTATTTATTAGTTTTATTACTAACGGTTGCCAATTATTTATTTACGAGTTTATATATGGCCTACTAATACTAACACACACAGTGGTAGAACTCTACTACCAATTCAAATGTTTACACTACTCTCAGTACTTTGACAGTGTCGATTTCAAGTAAAATTAAAACTAATGCTTCAAAACAAACTTAATATACTAATAATCCTACGCAGAAATGGCCGAGTTTGAAATTGTTTTGGTGGTCTTATATATCTATTTGCACTATTTTGAACCGTGTTAACTTTCCTATTACACTCGCTCTAGGGCGGCCTATATAGCCCGGGTAATGCGGGCAAAGGCTATGATTGTAAAGTGTTGATTTTAGGCGATGAAATAATTTTTACATTTGCCTATTTTCCAATCATCCGGACTTACCAATCCTGAATTATTTCGGATAATCGGCGCTCTACTGTATATTATGCTTTATTCCGTTTTATCATTTTCTGTATTTTTACAAAAAATTACAGTGAGAAATGATCAATTAATTTCTCACTTCCATAAGCTTTTTTAATTATTTATTAAAAGCGGCTTTGTAGCTGAGGGATTGACAAAGGCCTACCTATTCCAAAATTCAAAGTCCTCGGTTCAAATCTGGAAGAAGCAATGGTTGTTTGTTTATAGGCGAAAAATAGTTGATTTCAACCGATGATAGTCCATCGGTGCTTTTCTCCTTAAAACGGGACACTTTATCTACATATAAAATATAAAAAAATAAGTAAATTTAAATTTATTTGAGATCCTTCTCTTTATTATTATTGTGATTATTTTATAAACCCGTTATAAAACTAGTTTTAATTTGGTATAAATTCGTTTTATTAGTCCAATCGAATTAATGTTATTATTAGTATGATTTTACCTCTCATTACGAAGATGCTGATTCTTACTAATACTTAAGACGCTCAGGGAAGATGTTTAAACAGGTATTTATCGCTGCCTTGGAGTTGAAAGGTTTCAGTAATTTCTATGAAATAGGAAATCTAGATCTGGAACACTGATCCAGGGTTCGCAACATTTCTCGAGTCATTTCATTGCCGGCAGTAGTATCGACCTCCCGCCAGAGATGACTGATAATCAAGAAATTATAATTTAAAATAATTATTAATGTTTTAAGTATCAATTAAATCGAAAACAATAATCGAAAACATTAAGTCCGCGCTTTAGGATAGGCAATGCGCATGCGCGAATCAAGCTTTATTGATCCTCAGTAAGTAGGAGTTCAGTTTGCGCGGAGTACGGCCTTTGGTAGACTTGTGGTCGTTCGCGCAATGATCCCGTTTTCCACGTGTTTTTGTTATCAGCGTGATGCTCGTAAATGGAATATAATCAATGTGAGTTTATAAACACATTTAACTACTTATTCATTTATCATAACAACTTTCGTCATACAAATTAAGCCTGCCTAAAAATAATTTTGTCGTAATAATTAGTGTAACTATTTCATAGTTTTTAAGTCAGTGCTACACTGTAGGAATAATATGTAAGCATATATCGTGAGTTTCTTTATAAAATGTGAAATATTTGTTCGAACGAATCAGATTGAGTAGGAAGTACATAATAAAACACATATATTTACTGACGTATGTCAGATGCTGTTACTATGCGCGGAGGACGATATGGGCGTTTCTAAACTGCTATCAATTATTAGGTCACATCTTGATTGCAGCGAATTCACCTAGTTTTATTCCTTAATCGTGATAATTGTATGTATATAAGTTAAACGTTTTGACGTATTTACATAAAGTAGGCCTACACATTACTAAACGTATTGCTGTGCAGTACAAATTAGTTTTACATATTTTTCAAACCAATGTAGTTAATGATTTGGAATATTTTTTGAATGCTTAATGATTTTGACATTCGTTACCATAGTTACCGAATAATTTATAACATCTGATACTCCCCTCCAAGTATAACATTGAGGTTAGGTTAACCAACAGTGACTGAAAGATGCTTATCGTGTGTATTTATTCTGATACAATTTTTTATTTATAGAGGGATAGAATTACTTACTTTATTACATATTTCAAGAGTTCTATTTTGCTGGTTTTAATAATTTTTATGATTTTGGAAAGATCTATTTTACAATATTCCAAAATAATTCCGAAGAAGGAAGCTTTCTCGCATTTTCTCGCTGTAAACTAAAAAAGTATACAAACCTGTCGTAACTATTGGGTTTTCCTGCGTGGTTTGTATAAAATAAATTCTTTGATAATATTTTAAAATGTACTCAAGAAACGCATTCTATCGACACTAAATGTATTAAAATCCGTCCTGTGAACTCTAGAAATATGCGCTCAAAAATCATTTAAAAACATAAATGCAAATACTGTACTATAAAAACACTTCTTACGGCAGTTAGTGATTTTGTAGCCGATCGAAGGACAGATGTTCTAAAAGCATCATGCGTCTAATAAAATAGTATACAATACGTCAAATTATCTTGTTAACACTGTGCGAGCTATTTGAGCATGGGCTTGTCTTTTAGTACATTCATAATTTAGAGACTGAAACGTTTGTTTCAACTTGTCCAAGTAAATATAAAGAGTTCAATTAAACAGATTTACTGCTCTGTAATTGATGTTGACAGATTTTAGTTTTAGGAGTAACTTATTTTCAATTACAAAAATATGGTTTACCCATATAGGAACGAAGTCTATTTCTGTATTAATCTGTTCAGACAGTTTGGCACACCGATCCCGATTCCTTCACCAGTTCACAGATTTTGTCAACAATTAATTGAATAATTAATTTGACAACTTAAATTTGAATAACTGCCAGAAATAATAATTTCCAGCAGTAAGTACGCGAATTAAACAACATTTAATAGGTTTTGTATCAAGATCTGCTCTTTTTGAGAATTACTTTCACATTTACTGATAATGACGTTAAGTTAGTTTTTGAAACACCAACTCAATAATTAATTAGTAAAAATTCGAAAACTTGTATTTAGTCTTTTATCTAAGGGGATGTTTTGATTTAGTTCAGTGGGGTATTATTATTACTCACAAATTCAACGATTCTGAAATCCTTGTCTAGGTCATACGACTATAACACAGAGAACTGATCATATAAAAAGCCATTGCTATACTAATTGTGTTAAGAGAACATTATTTTTTAAGTTAGATACCAATATACCATGCACGATTCTTGTCTACAACTGATGTGTGTTGCCAAGTCTACGGCTAGGATGAGGCGAAGGGAATCATTTGATTAATATTAAATATAGTCGTTCAACATGGCAAAGTAGGTCTGATTTGGCCTCAAACGCGCAGAACTTTTTATTCTAGTTAGAAATGTGTAAAGAACATATTTTATCTGTGTACACCACCATGCTCTCTTCTATTAGTAAATGTTTCTCCTGATTTTCTTATAATTCTTCGCTGATTTTATTTGTTTGATTTTGATCATGTTTGTGCCATTCTTATTTATATCAATAGAGGATGTTTGCAGGTTAGAATAATTGTGTATGAGTTGTACGAATATATTTTACATAGGTGGGTGGATGAAAGCGCAGCGTGCGTGTGTGCATGTTTGAAGGTGATGAGCATATAAGCCTTATAGGTTATCTATATACAGTTATGGGAATCTATGTATATTTCTATACAGTACTATATACACATTTACCTCTGTAAAGTTGATCTCTGAAAAGATGTTACAGTAGTTATAGAATGTAGTTTTGACACGTTTAGTTCCCTTAATACACATTTTTTTCATGTATCCTTATATATTATTTCTCAAAGGTGTTTTTTGTGGCAATGCCATATCTCCCTTAATTCTTCATCAAAATTAATGATTCAAACATCATTTTAAAGCTTATGTTCCCCGCTACTGACGAAAAATAGTTTAAAATTTATGTTTTCGTTACAAAACATAGATTAAAAAACTTTCATATGAATGTTCATATGATTCCTAATGAAAGG
>JAGFPH010000149.1:324716-373092 GCA_018207615.1 Philaenus spumarius
CATACATAATTTTAAAGCTTATGTTCCCTGATATTGACGAAAAATAGCTTATAATAAATGTTTTCTTTAAAAACATTTATTAAAAATACAGAATCAATATATGAAAGTTCATATGATTCCTAATGGCAGATGCCATCTATTAACAATCTGTTTAACTAACATAACAGATTTTAGTTAGTTTACATTCTGTATGCAAGTGTAATCTATCACGCAAATCAATCAAATGAAATCAACGTAAAGCGTTATAAATAATTATAAACTGTTATTTTTTATAAATCAACGTAAATAAATAAACATAATAATTAACTGAATTAAATCAACGTATGAAATCAGGTATCAGTAGGTTATTGCGAAATATTCGCACGGGTCAGCTGGTTAGTCAAGTAATGGTTGATTGTCTTAAATAATATATACATTATTTGCGTTTTAATATTTTCCATAATCCGTAATAAGCACCCACGAAATTTACTTTAAAAACTACGGTCAAAACAATAAAATGTGTTACAATTTTTGTCAAACATTTTGTTTATAACAAAATATGTTAAATAGGTATACATTTACCTGTATACGTCTTTTTTCAATCCTTATTATGTTGTTTGATGTGACGACTGCATTTTCGGGTTACCCCATCTTCTGGTCACACTAATTCGTACACCACAAAAATATACAGTTAGATAAAACTATTTCTCTCACTAGTGAGATCGTGACAAAATGAAATTTTGTTTATGTTTCATTTACATGGAACAAGTACATTCGGTAAATTTATGTTAGGCCTATATCGTATAAACAAGTTTTCCATTCAGAATTTATTTGTTTATTTGGGCTGACTAAAGCTACTGTCAAACAATTAATTATTGTGACTAAATTATCACTTACAGTAGTTTTGAATATCTTATCACACTAAGCTACAATTCTTTATTTCCTCGTTACAATTAAAACAGTCTACAGTCGCACAGATATGAAATTATTTCGTGGTTTTACCATTTTGTTATATTTATTCTCTTTTATTGATTCTCTCATTCCATTTAAAAAGCTATGATAAGAAAAATACACAAAATTGTTATTACCATAACGTCAATTTATTCTGTCAAATTTAGTACCGGCGAGTAGGTAATTATAGAATAGCACACTCAAAGAGGATAGAATTGAACTTGTACAATTTAGATCATTGCGAATGTTTGTAGATGTGAATTGGTTTAGTAGAGTTAAACATAATATGTCATACATAGCGTTTCCTCACAACTAGTGCATTAGTAGAGGAATAGTAGTGCTTCATGTCATAAGGAATTAAAGTAAAAAAACAAATAGTATGTCTTTTGGTCTAACGAATTTATGACAGATTTAACTCAATGCAATGCTTCTAGCTGTTCATTTGCTTTGTTTCATTACAGTTTGTATAGATTTCAGTTCAGTCGAGTTGATTTTATCAGGTTACAAACATTGCTGTGTTTACTTTTTTTGTCGTTTTTTGCTTGTCATAAAAGTATAACAGACTAGGGGAGCCCCCTGCGTGCTCCGCAGCCAACCCCCAATGGAACCTTCTAAAAACATATGTTATTTTTTATTTACAATAAAGGTGTAGGATTAATAATAACCTCAAAACTAAGATGATAATTAATGTTAAATGTTCAAATTAAATTATGTCTTATTTTTCATAACAGCAGTTGTAATAATGGTTAAAATAACCAGCAAGGCTCAGGTCCACACTTTAAAACCCTAACCTAAAAGCTAGAAATACAAAAATAATTGCTTCAAATTTTGAAATCAGCTGTTAATGGAAATATTGGAGCAAATAGCTATATTATCTATTATTTTATTGAATTGGTTGCTATGGTAATAAATGTAAATACATGTGTTGGTTTATCATTCTAGGCCTAACCTTAGATTTTTTCGACTAAATTTACAAATATTGAAATAAAAAAAAAGATTTTTATCGAAATGAATTATAGCCTATGTTACTCAGGGATAGTGTAGCTTTTTATTAGTAAAACTATTTTTTCAAACGGTTCTTTACCTCTTTATAATCTTATATATAAAATTCTCGTGTCACAATGTTCGTTCCCGTACTCCTCCGAAACGGCTTGACCGATTCTCATGAAATTTTGTGAGTATATTGAGTAGGTCTGAGAATCGGCTAACATCTATTTTTCATACCCCTTAGTGATAAGGGCTACGCCCCAGTGGCCCTCAAAGTTTCAATGTTAATCTTATGGAAGGTCAATCTTAAGGAAGAAGAAGAAAGATTTCTTTTGATTTTATCATGGGCACAAAAAACAGCTGTTCGTATGAAAAGCTTAAAACAGCTGATTTTGATCAACAACTGATTTGGATCAAAAACTGAATATAATTTTAGGTTAGGCCTACAACATTTTTTTTTTTTTTACAATGAACTAAAACACTTGGGCTAATTATTAGTATCAGGTTGATTTGTCTATCCGTGCAAAGCCGGGTCGGGCCAGCTAGTATTAGTATAGATTAATATGAGGTACCCAAAGTTGTTTAAGTAAGTATCAACATTTTTCTAACCCCATAGAGATACATAATAATGTATATTTTTAATAATAGCGTACGATTAATCATAAACTCAAAGCAAAGGTAATACATCATATAAATGTCCAGATACAAATATTACGTTCATGATAATAATAACAGAAGTTATAATAAAGGTTAAAATGAACCAGCATGGCTTAGGCCTACTCATAAACAAAATAAACGGTATCAGTTAACTGACACAAACTTTCTCCCAACTTACTGTAATCAAAATAATATTGTTTTTAATCATTTTATTTTTTACTACTTTTTAGAACAAAACAAAAAAATAATATTCTACCTACGTCAATCGTATAAAAAAATTATTGTCCTAGGCGGGCCGATCGCGCGACCTTTGAATTACTGGCCGTGCTCGCTACCGTGGTGCTACCCTGTGCGGCCGCTGCCGCGATGCTAGATTGACAACACAAACTTGTTTATTTTTAAACATTTCCCCATAGTTATAAAACGCCGAAGTTTTGATAAAAGCGGGTGGTGTCATTTTGTTTGGCATCTTAAGCACCATAAATACTGAAAATTTGATCAAAATCGTTAGAGCCGTTTTTGAGAAATTTGCATTTTTGTCGTTTTTTATGGGTTTTTAGGGGTAAACTACCCTTCAAAATTAAAAATTCCAAAAAATGAAAAAATCGCCTGGAGATATTAGGGTTTAGTACCTACATACCAAATTTCATGAAAATCGGACCAATAGTGTCCTCTCTGGTCGTGTATACATACAGACAGACTGACAGACAGACACCACTCTAAAAACACTTTTTTGGGTTCAGGGAGCACCAAAACAAAAAATTCCACTAAAAATATTTTTGGGTTCAGGGAGCACCAACACAGATAATTGCACTAAACAATTTTTTGGGGTTCTGGGAGCACCAAAACAGATAATTCAACTGAAAATTCAAATTCGAACATTTTTACGAAAACAATACTTTCTCCATATACTACGTATAGGGTGGAGAAAGTAAAAATAAGGTTCACATTAGAACTACAAATTGTTTCAAAGTATTACATCAACTGTTAATAGAAATGCCATTGAGAAAATATCCAAGTGCAAGTTGAGGATAGCACTTAAATTGATATTATAATCTATAGGTAGTGAGTTCACAGTTTTCTCGTAACTTCATTTACCAGTTGAAATTACTCTAAATAAATGTTGGTTCTAGAATAACCTCGGATGTTGTAGGCAAGTACCGTGACATTATTTGGGTTTGGCGATAACTCTGTTGTTTTTGAGCTACAGAACACAATGACAACCGGTTCTATACGTCGTTAAGAAAAGGAAATATTTGGTCTCATGTAGATTTGTGTACAATTTTTGGTATTCGACATTCAATATTTTAAACGATTGCCATTTTGAGAACTTTGGTTTTTGGCACAGCATAGAAGATTCGTATGCTAAATTTAACTTAATATCTCATATACTTCTTTATTATAGAAAAAACTAAGTTTATATAAATTTTTTCTTTAGTTTTACTATTAGAATACCTGTTTTACCTTAGAAAAGCTAAATAATTAAATTCATTGTTATACAGCAATCCATGACATGAATACTTTGTGCCCGACAGACTAATTAAGACGACGAATGGAATAACACGTGGAAAAGCTAACGGCAGTCATAAGCTTGAACCTGTGACCTTTGCGAGGTTAAGACCAAATGGTTATCAGATCTACCAAAACATACACTTTGGGCTAGACTGCTTCTGTAATATAGTTTTATAATCACACAAATACTACGGGTTATTGACGTTATTTTATACTAAGACTCTGGCAACACTTCTGAAACAATTATTTGGTATTGAGGTCTTGTTATATTCCATGTAAGTATATATAATTTACCTTTTCGATGCTATAACTGTAGGAAAATATTTTGTTTTTACTATCTGCTGTAGCCTGCTTCTGTAATGTAGTTTTATAAACACAAAAATACTACGGGATATTGACGTTATTTTAAACTAAGACTCAGGCAGCACTTCTGAAGCAATTATTTTGTATTGAGGTATTGTTATATTCGATGTAAGTATATGCATTTTACCTTTACGATGCTATACTCTGCTTCGACGGTGTTAAACATTATTTATAGGTAAGTATTATTTTCGAATGGCCTTTAAGATTAATTTTAAACCTATGCCCTATGTATCCTGTCAATTTCTCAGTTTAAAGATTAGTAGATAACCCTAGTAAAAAATCTTCAAAAAGGGTTTCACTCCATTAATTAGTTCGATTCTGGCTTAATCGGGCTCCGTTGTGATTAACCCTGATGAGCTTCAGGGGTTGGCGAGCAGCAATGGGGTTAGCGTGCGGAACACGCAGGGGTATACTTTAATTAAAATAATAAAGATGAAAAGTCCAATAATAAAATGTAAAATCAATTTCAGTAACTAGACTCGAACCTGCTACTAGCATTGAAGCATTGAAACGATGCCACTTATTGGATGACGCAAATTTCTCGTTTGTTTAGTAATTCTTTTAATAATGTTAAGTTATTGTTTTTTTTATGATTTAGTTAGTTTGAAAATTTTAGATTTTTTATTTAGTTGCTAATAGGTTCTTCCTTTAATGGTATGTTTATAGATATTGTCAAGGTGAAAGAGTAAAGTTTATGCAATGAATGCACAGTTAGACTGTTATGTTTACTGCTAACATTGCATGACAAATCTTCCCATTGTAGCATTACATGGATTTGGACGATTGCAAACAGATTTGGATTTGTTTCGACTCGTTGATCTTGTAAATCCATTTCACATAGTAATGGCGAGAGAGTAAAACTTCAAAACGTAATACTTTACAACAACGTAATTGTCGTCAACATTTTACCTTAAGTACATCATGACCACACACTGTTTCTTAGTTTTCAAAGGGAAGAATTGTTTTGAAAATCTTTCGAAAACCGAACATTACAATTCTTCGATTTAAATCCTTTTTTCGCATTTTATTTCTGTTTAACCCCTGACGCAAACAGAGGAATGTTATAAGTTTAACGTGTGTATCTGTCTGTGGATGAGCCGATTTTGATTTATTTTTTGTTTGAAAGGTGACTCGATTGATGATGTTGCTAACTTCAAAGAAAAAACTAAAAAAAATCTGTTCAGCCGTTCGGATAAATGTTAAAAATTGTAATTTATCTGTTATGTATACATATTTTGAGTGTAAACCATTGGGATAATATAAAAATTTTAGAGCTAAAAAAATTACAACCTTTACTACAAAATAAACTAAAAAATCTTACCTTCCTATAAAAATAAACATAGAAATCGTCCCACTATTATTGTGCTGTCTTAATTACAATAAATAATAAGTTGTGCCTTTTTGGGATGTACTCTACAGATTTTCCTACAGTCAAATAAAAACTGCTATTTCTTCCAAAAGTTCATCCATGAGCTGTTTTGATTTATTTTTCATAGCTAACCAAAGTAAAGCATTTACTGCATCAACCAATACGGGTTTTAAAACGCATTTCCCCTTTTTCAATTATAGCTCAGTCACATTTTGAAAAAGCCTAATGAAACACAAATCACGTTACCTTGGTGGCGATTCTAACACATTCTTAAAAATATCAAAATTGCTTAAACAAACCTCTTCCCTTCATAATATACTATAGATAAATACTATAAACGTACTAGTTTAAATAAACGTGTTTAGATGGTAGAATACTGAAAATGTATATTCACGGATTTTTCATCACTGTGAAAAGTCTATTTGACAAAGTGAAATATAGCTCCAGTTGATGGTATTGGAGCCAGTGGGGTGGAAAACACAAAATATTGCCTTCCCGTTGCCTTGCATCAAGAGTTGACATCAACTCCACCCATTATCTGCCAGACCTATTGTTCGGTTAACTGATCCTTTAAGTCTGTGATTTAAGTCTGCCTGAAACCGAGGCCTACTGACGAAATTGCGAAAAGATCTTGTTATTTGACGTTTTTATTACTTTAAATATTGGGCTGGTTTAAACTTTGTTACTGATAATGAAATATAAATGTTTTTGTTGGACTTTAAAAATATAACACATAAAATAAAAAATTGTTTAAAATTATTTTTGAGTGTCAAACAAAATACGTAACTTTGTAACTACCACACACACATTTTAAAACAAATTTTCAGTTTCATTTTGTATTTAAACCTCACAAAACCGTTTTCAATTAATTCATATTTAAAAAAATGAAGCTGTAGTTTTATAATTTGAGCATATTCGACTCAATGTTGACAAAATAAATAAAGTGACGTACTTACAAATAAAATGTGCATGAACATTGATTTATTGTCATTTTTACAGTTAAAAAGTAAAGGCAACTCAGTGTGTCAACTTATAACTGCAAGGAGCGAGGTAAAAAGTCTCAATGCACAAATTACAGTAAATACAAAAAAATATTTCGTTTTACCTATAACAGGCTACGCTATGTTTAGCGATCCTATAAGGAGTGTTTTTTCTTTTAAGGTACGGGATACTAAAATGAATTGAGACGCGTATTATCCGTTTATGGTGAATATTAGAAAGGCTGATTAGTCGTCAGCAGATCCAAGCTCTGGTATGCGTTGGACAATAAGACCCAATTTTACAACTACTGAACAGACCTGATCAAGACATACAAGCTACGGTACAAATATAACTACGGTATTTTAAACTAGCAACTTTTATACAAATTTAAAGAGCCACTTGGTTCAGGTAATGAATGCTCACAATTAATTGGGATATAGAGGGAAATGGAAGGAACACAATTTTTGACTTTGAGTCATTGTTTGTACTAGTTAGGAGGTTACAAAAGTCCCCCACTCCTAGGAGGTGAGCGGGGAGCACGCAGAAGATACATTTTTTCTGGTTTTCTCTTATATATCGAAAACTGTGAGTCGTTGCAATAAAACCATTCAATACAAAATTAAAGCTGACAAAATGTGCCACAGATTTATTCTATTCATTTTTGCTATCTTACATAGTTTCCGAGATATCCGCGCTCAAAATTCGATTGTTGAAAAAAACTTTTGCCTTATTTGACTAGCTAACCCTTTAGCCCTTAGTCCTACGAATAAGTTATGGGAAAGGAAGTTGTAGAGCTTTAAAGTTTCTTCAAGAATATGTTGTATGTTACGATTTTTTCTTCAACTGTTCAACAGTTAGAGCAATTTACGTGTAAATTCCAAGATTTTGCAGAAAACCTTAACTTTGGTGTTTTTTGTTTTTTTTATTCCACTGCTCCAGCTCTATATATATGTGTTTATATGAATAAATAGTCTGTACTATGTATATATATAAATAGCACGTATAAAAGGTATTTGATTATACAGAGGGTGTCCCGGAAGTTCAAATACGGCAAAATATTTTGCGAACAAGCAATGTTATTCTTCAGAACATAATAAAATTATATGAATGCAAATAAAATGTATTTGAAATTTGTGTTTAAAATGTTGTCCGCCATCTTGAATGTAACTTTTATTTTCAAATACAAAGGGGTCTTGTGATACATAATTAATGTGTAATTTCACGAGAAAAATAATAGTGAAACCCGTTTTTAAATATCACTTAACGTTTTCAAGTTGCAGCCCGTCAAACTTGGGAAAACAGTGAAAATAGCTTATCTGGGTTGACAGTTTTATCTTCCTTCACTGTTCCTAAAATTTCGTTTACTGTATAATTTATGTTAATTTGAGTTTAGTTTGAATAAATCAGTGCAACTCTTTAATAACCTTTGCTGTTCATGATAAATGATAAAAGAGATTAAACACAAGCAAGCCACTTCCTATTGTTTCTTATGTCAAAGGTTTCTTTATACTAATTTTAAATGAATCACTAAAAATCTGCTGTTTTAATTGTTTGAAATAATTTTTTTAATTAGTCACATGTTAAATTGTTGTAAAAACTTACTGATTGTAAAGGGCGATTCGTAAAGTTTGTCTTATATTTGCATGTTTTATAACTACAGCTAAGTTGGTTACAGCGTTATAAAAAGTCTTCATATAAAAACACATTTTGTCTGAGTCAACTATTCATTTCAAAATAAAAACCTTCATTGCTTTTTGTACAAATAAATTGTCTGGTAAAAATACATTATATAAAATTTCATGTTTTGTTGCAAGTGAAAATAAAATATTCTAGGAAATATTTGTAGCTTTGTTAAGGGTTTGATATCAATAACTGCAGGATATTAAATAACGAGTTTTGTATTTATACTCCCTCTTGTATAATATATTAATGAGTTAAACGCGTATGCAGTATGTATGCGTGATAACATTACATTAAAACACTTTCTGTTCATTGTAACTGGGATATCAGATGCAATATGTCAATGCGGCTTAATAGTGTATCGTTTTTATTCCTTTACAGAGCAAATAACCCACTATTATCTAACATTACTTCTATATTTGGCTGTATTGTGTATAGATAATCAATGTCCTCAATAGATATTTGTAGTATATATTATAGATATTTTGAAATATAACGATTCCGTTCAAATTGAAGTTAAATGTTAATAAATTATATATATGTCTATACTGAATTCTTAAATTATGACGATTGAATCGTATAATTTTGAAGGTAGAAAAACCAGACTATTTTATAATTTAAATTAAACACATTTTCTTACCCTACCGAAAACCAAAATTGTTGTTCTATAATTTTGAATCTATGCTAATGTCACAAAGATTCCAACATTTTGTATTTGTAAATACATATTGAGCTTGACTTGTGAGAAGATATACTTAATAGAATAAACTTAGAACACAAAATCTCACAACTAATACGTTTATTAACTCAAACGCGTTTCAACGACAAAGTCGCCATCTTCAGTGATACACGAGCTACAATAGTCAAACTATAACTAGTTGTGAGATTTTGTGTTCTAAGTTTATTCTATCAAGTTTGTGTATTTATTTGTACGGATGTTCCGGATAACCTCAGATTATATTTCAAAAAATCTTTCACTTATGGATAATTTACATTTTTCGGAGTTACATAGACTTATTCGTTATTTTAGAAAATATAATTTTAATATTTCTAAAAATAAAAATAATTCGATCACGCAGCTGATCCGCTGACATGAGTCGAGCGAATTTCCAAAATGAAGTTTATATGATTTTACGGTTTCAACTATTTGGGAAATTGGTCTACTAACGAAGACGTTTAATAGCTGCCTGTGTACGAAATATATTAGTAGAATATGTTTGTAACTCAGCCTCCAACTCCAGCTCAAGCACTTCTTCGTTCCGATCGCAGAGGAAACACTCGACCTTGTGGATCATTTACTGTTTTGCTTCGCTCGCAGCATTGACGCTGACCAACGGTAAAACCCCCCTAGTGGATTTGAACCAAGTACTTTTACGGTATTTTACGTTTGGGTCGTTTTTGGTTGAACCGAACGAGCTATAAGGTATTCGTGTAAAAAAACAAAATGTGTAGAATAATATCCTATATTTATAATTTCACATAATCTCCCAAAAAGTTTTATTTTATACGAAAAAACAAATTAGTTCTGGTCAAACAAGTGCTTCCGGTTGTTGGATTTTTTGCCTAACGATCTCGTCCGAGCCACTTAGGCAACCAACTTGTGTACCAAATTTGGATCATATTTGACGTAAAATGCGGACGTTAGAGTGCGTTCTGTGTATATGTTATGTTATATGTATTCGTATACAGTTTTTAATGATACCCGAAAACGTATTCTGGTAACCATGATCGGTGCTCATTTACTAATCCTGACCTTAGATCTCGCCATAAGGATCACTGCAGTAGCTCATTTTTAATATGGAAATAATCATCTCTTACAGGATGCTGTACATGTACATATTTAGTATAAATTTATACACAGCTGGATCTGACAATTTATCAAAATAATTTACGTAACAACTTATAAAACAAATGTCCAAAAGAATTAAGTTTTCTTATACAGTATGCCGAGATGATATTGATTTAATTTTGTCTTGGCCTAAAACAATTATGAATTTACTTCAATGAAGAATGTAGGTTTATTATAGAATTTTGGAAAAGGTTGCTTTTCAACCTATTGCTTTTCAAACATGTTTTTGGTACATTTTCGGTATTTTTGTCAATTACACATTGTCCAAACAAATGTTTACAAATTACTAAAGTAAATCAAATTCAGGTTTTTATTGTGTTTGTAATAGTAAATTATTTCTGTTTTTATATAATCTGTAAGGTATAATTGAACAGCTACAACTGTTTGAACGGAGGGTCTCCCTTATTTAATGTATATATGGTATTATCGCGCCAGGATATATTTTTTTATTGTATAATTATTTATCAGCTTAATGAAAGCTCAGTAACATAATATATATTTACAAAGATAACACTTTATTGATGGTAAAATCAAAATAGTCATAGTTGAAAACAAAATAATTGGTCTTTTTTTTAAACGCAGTCAGTTTTACTTCTGGCACTATTCCTTCATAGAATACTGCCCTACTCCCCGTATTCTAAATAGTATAAAATAAAAAACCTTAAAATACAGTAAACATATTACATACATTTTATTAACGACTACGTGTGTTAGCACTATGTAGAGCTACCTTAAATTCTTTATAATAAACAAGTCAAGAAGAAAGTTTCACTTAAAAACGTCACGGAAAGTTTCATTGGCAAAAAAAAAACTTTTCAACGTTCATCGATATTACTTCAATAGTTAATTTAATAAATACGGGTTAATCTACTGTAATTATTTTAGCGTTTAGTGTACCTCATTACGTACAATCAAGTTAAAATAAATCACATTCATGGATAAGTTATGATTAAAGACCAAACTTAAAAGTCCATTTAAGATGGACCAAATTCCGGACAATTCTATTAAACTATGTAAAACAAATCTAATTTGTCTACCTACATATACCAAATTAGAATTCACTAAAATGAGATTCAAATATTCAGTTTTTCATTTTTTTAACCACAAAAAACTATATAGTATTAAATTTATCATACTTTTGTTGTCAAGTATAAACACATTCAAATAATTGTACGAGATTTTACTTTGTACGCTAGAAATTTGCTTCGTCCAGATTTGCGTGTTTTCCAGCTGATGTTAAAACATGTACATGCGAAATCGCAGAACTAACACATGAATGGATTATTTTCAAAGAATGTGCAAGTATTTCACATAAATAATACATTTATTTTACTTTGCGTTACATTCAATATCATTAGATTTGTTTGGTTAGTGAATTTAATCTATGGAATTTAAACCAGTTGTAAAGTTAATCAAACTATTTAAAAAACATAAAGAATAATGAATTATTTAAGTACGATTTTAAATTAATTAAATTTTTTCTTAATTAATTTAACACTTTTCTTTTGTTTATCAATCTAGTCCCTATTTTGTAAATAATAATTCAATAGGCCCTACTCTTAATAAATACAAAATGCGTGACACTGATAACACTGAGAAGTAAAGCAGCTTGTCTTAAGCATGTGTTCAGTCAATGAGCATGAAAATCAGCTAACAAAATTGAGCACTGTCTCAACTTGTGGTCAACCTTAAGACGCTCTTAACTACTGTTGGCGGGAAATAAAGCTTACCTGGCCGGCCTAGATTACTTTCATGCATTGTATTTATTCTTCGAATGTATTTTAAAGTCCTAGGGAGTAAAAAAATCGCAAATGCGTCCTAGTTTAGTCTAATCAAAGGAGAACACCGAGTGCTCTACACTCCAACAGCAAATCAAGCTGTACCTGGTTGGCACAGATTACTTTCATGCGAACTATTTTTCGAGTTTCTTTTAAAGCCCTAGAGATTGAAAAAACGCAAGTTTCCTAGTTTAATCAAGGTAGACCACTGCGTCCTATACACTCCAACAGGGAAGCTGAAGGCGTTAGCGCAGTCTTCTACAGTTGGAATCTCGTATGTTCGAATCTGGTCATTGCTATCGGTTTACGTTGCATACACTACATAAAATAATTTAACCCATTCGATAGTTTAAATATTATTTATGTAAGTAAAAGTTTTGTGAATTTGAGTGTAAAAGTTAATGCTCTTGAAGAAATCTATTAAAGCTTAATTACTTGGTCTACATAACGCACCTACATTACAAAACAATGTTCAAACTAAACAAATACAGACTACTTTAGTGTTTTCCACTTTACACGTTCACTAAGGTAAAATTCTTCTAAATTAATTTTTAACACAGTTAGTTCCCGTAAGATACTTAAGTAGGGGGAAATTCATCACCGGATTCATATATTCGATCAGAATATAAACCTTAGATTCAAATATCTAATCAGCTATTTTCTCTGTAATCGCATTCATTTAATTGTTTGATATGCTAATTAATGCATATAAAAAGAACTAAACTAAACACATATATTAAAATGTAAATTAGGACTATATATTTTATACACTAAATAAAACCTTTTAATGATGTGTTCATGTTTAGATTTTTTGGGTTACGTAATTTAAAAGGAGAAAACGGAAAATAAAAAATTCCTTCTAGGATCACTCTTTTGTTAGTCTGTCTTTCTTTTACCCGCGTAACTTATGTTACAATAATTATAACTACAACAATAGTGTATTACACATTTTGAGGGATGTTAAAATTAGGTACCCAAAAAATCTATATTTTATGATACTGTCGTGTATAGTTTGGAAGTGTTTTGTTGAATTTTGTAAAGTATTTTGTAGTAGTTTTTAACGCACTTTTGAAAGTATTGCTAAAAATCCCCTCTCTCTATACTGCAGCTGTTTTGTTAACACTGTGATTGTAGAGGTGCATATTTGACAGGAAAGCTACAGCAATTATAAACGTTTGTGAAAAAGTGATGTAAAATATGTTTTTCGTTCTGTCTTTGTACGTACATACTGTGAATGGGAGCAGTTGGTCTTTTCCTTTAATGTATAATTTTTGACGCCATGGTTATACTGTATTGAGTGAACGACGGGTTATCAATAGTGTTTATCATTTCTGGTTGGCTAACGGTACGGAACCCTAGGCGCGCTAGCCTAACTCGCACTTCTCTGATGGTTTATTTGAAAAACTCAACGATATGCATAATTTGTATTTAATACTAAGACGTTTGAAATACATGGATTGAAAATTATCTTTATTTTCTTTTAGAGATGGAGCTTACAACTCTGAAATAATTTAGATATTTAAATTAGTATTGCTTAATTTAGACACTTTAGAGCGTACACCAATCAATATTGCTAAAGTTCTTCCACTCTACGAACCTGAAACATCTTGAAAAATAAATTTGCTGCTATGTAACATAGCTTCATTAACACTCACTAACTCTTTGACTCTGAAAATTATGCTAAATAAACAGATAAAAAAACAATCGGGACTTCATAACAATCAGACACTTTACAATATATAGTTTTCAAAGCCTCTTTCAAATAAAACAGTATTTTTACAGTTTAAATACTTGTAATTACTAAATTGCCATGCAGAAATATAACTCGTCTCCTGCTCTAGCTAGACTGTAGTTATACAGGCAAATTAGATTAAATCAATAATAACTAGCCAATATGTAAAGTTTAAGCATTAATGAGTGAATATATTGATAAGGCTTTACCTTGCAAGCTCGGACTGTCACGAACAAAACGATGACCAGTCAGCTATAACCTTCATTTAAAAATATACATGCATACAAATATTACAATAGCTCAAACTAATTACATTGTTCGGCGAAATGTATTTATAATTATAAATGTGAAGTTACTTAATAAGCGAGATTTTGTCGTTAATTACAAGAGTGATTTATGTTCATTCTTAAACATAACATAATTATTGTTAATGAGTTACATGAACTTAATCAATTGAAGCTGATTAAAATTAGAATATAGTTGGCAGTAAATGGACATGTATGTGTCAAGTTAAAAAAAATGTTCTTTTATGTAGGACACACAAAAAAAATAAATAGAATTTGGTTACTGATTGGTAATTTTAAACTTATATTGTATGTTATCTCATTTTTTACTTTTTTTGTAAATAATTTTGTTGTTGCTGTAGGCTCAAGATCTATTCTATGCCCGTAACGTTTGTAACCCCAACACATTAGTACCTCAATGGTACCTACTACTATTGTATGTTAATTACGTTGATAAGGATCATTTGATAATTTATTTATTTTTTAAGCATTATGATTTGATTTTGAAGTTATTTATATTTAAGTTCCCAACTCTTGTCGAAAATACCAGTTAATATTACATTATGCAGTGATATAAAAGTGCAAAATATCAACAACAAAATTTAAATTTGCTTTCTTATTTATTACTAGGGGAAACCCCTACGTGCTCTGCACGTCAACCCCCAATGGAACCTTATAAAAACATTGATATGTTTTATTTACAATAAAGGATTATTAATAATCTCAAAACTAAGATGGTAAATAATGTTAAATGTTCAAATTAAATTATTTCTTATATTTTATAAAAGTAGTTATAATAATGGTTAAAAGAACCAGCAAGGCTCAGGTATACACTTTAAAACCCTAACCTAAAAGCTAGAAATACAAAAATAATTGCTTCAAATTTTAAAATCAGCTGTTAATGGAAATATTGGAGCAAACATATTATCACATATTATCTGTTATTTTATTCAATTGGTTGCTATGATAATAAATGTAAATACATGTGTTGGTTTATCATTCTAGGCCTAACCTAAGAAATTTTTCCGACTAAATTTACAAATATTGAAATAAAAAAAGGTTTTTATCGAAATGAATTATAGCCTATGTTACTCAGGGATAGTGTAGCTTTTTATTAGTAAAACTATTTTTTCAATAGATTCAGTAGCGCCAGAGCTTACCCTCTACATACAAACAAACAAACAAAAAAACAAACTTTACTTCTTTATAACATTAGTATAGATGTTCCTATTTTTGTTATTTTAATGACTTGAACTATAATAGTATTATGTAAATCAATTTATAATGCCTATAGAATTAGAAGTTCCTAAAAAGCTTGATTTTATTAAAGGAAGTAAAAAGGATTGTTCCGAACTATAAAGCCAAAAACTTGATAATTTAAATTATTAATGTAAAAGAATTTGGGCTTCTTTGGAGTAACCGTTACTTGAACAATTTGTAAATAAACCTACGTTATTAGCGAATTTCCATAGGAAAAATGAGCTATTGCAGTATGACCCTTATGGTAAGACCCAAGGTCGGGAGTAGCAAATTAACACCGATCATGGTCCCCTGAACACGTTTTGGGGTGTCATTAAAAATCATATATATATATGTATATATGTGTTCGCACTCTAACGGCCGCATTTTAAGTCCGTTTTGGTTTAAATTTGGTACACATGTTGGTTGTCTACATTGCTCGGACGAGTTCGTTAGCCAAAAAATACAACAATCGGAAGCACGTTTTTTATTAAAATATCTGAAGTTTTTTGAGATTTTTATTACGAGAATGAATTTGTTTTTGAGTTTTTTCTACAAATACAAATGTAGGATAGTATTCTGCACATTTTTTTTTACGCGACCTTATAGCTCGTTTGGTTCTCCCAAAATCGATCAAAACGTAAAATACCATAGAAGTACCCGGTTCAAAGCCATGTGGTTGATTCTACCGTGGGGTTGGCGTGCGAAGCACGCAATGAATTGTGTATTTAAGATACTCCCAACACGGGGGTTGGCGTGCGAAGCACGTAATGCATTGTGTATTGAAGATATTCCCAATTCGGGGGTTGTTGTGCGAAGCACGCAATGCTTTGTGTATTGAAGATACTCCCAATATGCGGAATGGCGTGTTAAGCATTTTTTATTTTGCACATTTAGTTTTTTTACGCGACCTTATAGCTCGCTTAGTTCCCCCAAAATCGATCAAACGTAAAATACCATAAAAGTACCCGGTTCGAAGCCAAGTGGTGCAAACTCGCGAGGCCACTAGGCGCAAACAAATTCTATTAATATATTGCGTACACAAAGACAGCTGTTTAACGCCTTCGTGAGTAGACCTATTTCCCAAATTGTTGGTTAAAACCCTAAAACATAGGCCTAAAACTTAATTTTGGAAATTTGCTCAACTCACGTCAGCGGTTCAGCTGCGTGGTCGAATTATTTTACATATGTTAGCCGAATCTTTAATTTGATTATTAAAACCACTAAACAAACATTTCCAAAAATTAAATTAAACTATGCCTACTGTAAAAACTCAATACAAATTTTAAAATCGGCAAAAAAGGGAAATTAAAAAATTCAAATTTTATAATTATATTAAAAATGAACAAAGCCCCTTAATTATTTCTGAATATTATTATAGGCCTAGTTTCACATATCAAATGTGCCCACTATTATTTATCACACTAAGCAGCTGCGATTTTAATGTCAAAAACGGCAAAAGAAATTTCATTAAATTAAAAATAAAACATCCCTTAAGAAACCTTTATAAAAAGTGAATTCAGTTTGAAATAATTTTTATTTGCTTTAAAGATTTCTTAAAAACCTACATATCTATACTAATATTATAAAGAGGTAAAGTTTGTTTGTTTGTTTGTATGTTTGTTTGTTTGTTTGTATGTAGGGGGTAATCTCTGGCACTACTGAACCGATTGAAAAAATAGTTTTACTAATAAAAAGCTACACTATCCCTTAGTAACATAGGCTATAACTCATTTCGATAAAAACCTTTTTTTATTTCAATATTTATAAATTTAATCGAAAAAATTCTTAGGTTATTCCTAGAATGATAAACAGACACATGTATTTACATTTATTACCATAGCAACCAATTGAATAAAATAACACAATATATTTGCTCCAATATTTCCATTAACAGCTGATTTCAAAATTTGAAGCAATTATTTTTGTATTTCTAGCTTTTAGGTTAGGATTTTAAAGAGTAGACTGAGCCTTGCTGGTTCTTTTAACCGTTATTATAACTGCTGTTATAAAATATAAGAAATAATTTAATTTGGAACATTTAACATTATTTACCATCTTAGTTTTGAGGTTATTATTAATCATACACCTTTATTATAAATAAAACATAACACATGTTTTTAGAAGGTTACGTTGGGGGTTGGCGTGCGGAGCACGCAGGGGTCTCCCCTAGTACAACATAATATGTCAGTGGTATGGTCTCCGTATACTAGAATCTAATAGTGAATTTGTAATGATAGAAAACTGTAAATTATATACTGGCCGATTTAATTTAATAAAAGGTGCAATCAAATTAAATTTATGGCCTGATGACTAAAGACATGCCAGAGGAACAACTAGGAGCATTTTTTGTTTGTTTATTGGTATTTTGTGTGAAGTACCAAAGACAAAATCAATTTAATATCCTAAAAAAGTCCTATTACAATTGTTTGATTGTTTCATTATCATCCCTATTATGTATAAGTATGTAAGTGGGAATAATAATTTAATTTTCTATCCTTATTGTTTATATTGTTGTTCGTATATTAAACATTAAACTTATTGTTGTTTAATTTTTGAGCGGTTGAAAATATAATATAAAATTAAATACGTTGATTTTTTATGTACCAAGTAATAGATTATTTAAATAACGTTGCAATATTGTTAAAATTGTATCTCTGTTGTATACAAACCAAAGTTAAAACCCTTCAAAAATAATTTCCTCAGGGAACGGTGTAAAGCCTGCACTCTGTGGGATAAAAGTGGAACTGACACCGCCACTTTTCACGCGCAGAACTTTTACATATACGTGATATTATGTTTTACGTTTATCATTGTAATTCAAGTGTTAATAAAAGGTCATTGGCAGATATTTCGCCATATTTATATTAAAAAAAACTTTGTTTGTAAACCAAAGAGTAGTTTAAAGTTTAAGCATGATGGAAAAGTCCAAAAAAGGAATACGTGTTTTCAAATTATTGTATTTCAGCAGAATCTACCGGCACAACTGTGAACTAAATTAGATGTTAAACTTCATACAATAATAATAATAAATAATTCGACCACGCAGCTGGACCGCTGACATGAGTTGAGCAAATTTCCAAAATTAAGTTTATATGCCTATGTTTTAGGGTTTCAACCAACAATTTGGGAAATAGGTCTACTCACGAAGGCGTTGAACAGCTGTCTGTGTGTACGCAATATATCAGTAGAATTTGTTTGCGCCTAGTGGCCTCGGGAGTTTGCACCACTTGGCTTCGAACCGGGTACTTTTATGGTATTTTACGTTTTGATCGATTTTGGAGGAACCAAGTGAGCTATAAGGTCGCGTAAAAAAACAAAATGTGCAGAATAACATCCTACATTTATATTTTTTAGAAAAAACTCTAAAAAAAATTTCATTCTCGTAGTAAAAATGTCAAACAATAGTTACTTCCGGTCAAAAAACGCACTTACGGTTGTTTTATTTTTTGGCTAACGAACTCGTCCGAGCGACATAGACAACCAACATGTGTACCAAATTTGGACCAAATCGGACTTAAAATGCGGCCGCTAGAGTGCGAACACATATATATCTATATACATATGACTTTTAATGACACCCCAAAACGTGTTCTGGGGACCATGATCGGTGCTCATTTGCTACTCCCGACCTTGCGTCTTACCATAAGGGCCACTGCAATAGCTCATTTTTCCTATGGAAATTCGCTAATGAACATTTTGTAAGATAATTCAATCAACTTTTATAAAAGTGAGACGTGTAATTACGTATAATAGTATAACAGCTGATTTCACCATCATCTGTAACACAAGCTTAGATTTACTTTGGGGTTATGTTTACAACTTCAATCAATAATATAATAATTTGTGAAGTTGATTTTTTTAAATAAGAGTTACAGAAATAATTTGTAAGCTATAATACCTTATAAAATATGCTTTGTTGCTTTGAGGTTATAAATTGTATATAAATACAACCCTTTATCGTCAATATATTCATGTATACAAATTTAAAGAAGAAATACTCATTCGTTTAACTTCGGAAACATTCGTACATCTTCGTATGACATTAATAAACATGTAAGTATTTAATTGTTATTATTACTTTCTGCATTATAATATTATAACTTCTAAATCATTTGATATATTAATATGAAATAAAAAAACAATTAAAACATAAAATTTTAATGCTTATTTTGATATATAATAATGTACATTATATAAATACAATTTGTTTACAAATAGACCTACAGTTTTATAGTCCTTATAATTCTACACATTTACCAGTTAAAAATCCCCTCAGCATACTTAGTTTATAAATGATGTATTTCTTATATGTATCTCATTAATCTGCCTTTGATTTTTCACGGGGGTTTACTAGTTATTTATATATTTTATTAATATCGATAGTTTTTGTAAATATACCGTACTAGTGTGAATTGAACACAAATTATTCCTAGAATATCGGCAATTATAATCACAATATTAGTTAATCTGCGTTTAATATTAGTTGGCACTACTTGCCTATATATACACACATTCCTTTATAAGCCTAGTGCTGCAAGAAAATTCACATTTTTCTTAGTTCTTATAAATCTCATTAGTTAGCAATAGAATAAATTACAAATTATTGCTTCTACAAAGCAAAATATTTTTAAATAAGTAAAAATATTAGGATTTCAAAAAGTAATGATTATTATTAAGCTATGTAATTATAGTATAATGTTTGGGCACTTGTTTGGTTAATCACTCACATGTCTTGTATTATGATTGTTACTATGAATAGTTCAACAAACTTGATCAGTTTCAAATAGAAATGCTTCCGTTGTAGGGTTTTACGAGGTATAAGGTCGTTATTATTAGCCTTAATTTTCAATAGACGGATTTAGACGACTTCGATTTGTTATGTAAAGTGGTCACTGAACGAAACGTACTTTCAAATTTAACACATATTCAGTTTGAAATATGAACCTTAGTCTTATTCAACTAACAACATTTACAATTTGATATGTTTCCATATCTGTATGTTTATTACTCTAAATTAAGTACGTAATAAGTAAAAATGTTTACTCTCGTACTGAGACTATTTTAAATACAGCTCTAATTATGTTCACTTAAACAATTTTAAGATCCGGTAATGCTTTAATAATTATACAAATTTGGGTCTAGGTGCATTTTAAATACTCAGTCTATTTGACCGGATGTATGTGCCTTTCTAAATATGAGAAACATTTAGAAACTAGTTACACACATTTGCAGCAAGGGTGTCCAAAATAATCATATATTTTAGATCGTGTCAATTATTCCACTTGTGTTTTACAATGGGAACTGTTTTGTTATAGGTTACAATTACAACTGGTTAAGAGGCGAACTTTTAAACTAGTGTTTGGACTGTCATAGTTTGAATTACTATTGGTAGAGAGGCGAACTTTTAAACATCGAGTTTGGACTGTCATAGCATTGAATAACTCTTGGAAGAGAGCCGAACTTAAAACTCGTGTTTGGACTGTAATGGATTTGAATTACTATTAGTAGAGTGCCGATCTTTTAAACTAGTGTTTGGACTGTCATATGTTCGAATTACTATTGATAGAGTGGCGAACTTTCAAACATTGAGTTTATACTGTCATAGGTTTGAATTATTATTGGTATAGTGCCGAACTTTTAAACTTGTGTTTTTACTGTCATACGTTCGAATTATTGGAACCGTTCGAATTGTTTTATATGTATTATAATAAAGTAATTAACAACTTGTAATTCCTTTAAATGTAAACATAATTTAGGATTTTTCCTTGATCGAAGATTGGAGAAATATATTTAAAAACCATTGTATTGAAATATAGGTTAGTAATAAATCGTACAAGAAATTAGGTAAGCTGTTTCTTACTGCACAGTACTTCAAAGTATTTCTAGAGCTCTTGTCTGTACTTGTCATAAACTATTTATCGCTTATGTTTAAACGTAGAGAAGTAAAACTTCTGGTATAGAGGAACATTCTTTACTTTGTTCTTGAAAAAAAGTATAAAGAGATGATATTAAATTCTTTGCGTTCTCTAAAGAATGTTATTTATTTCATTGCCAGTATTATATTGTAGAGTTTGTGTGACTTCTTAGCTGTAGTTTCATTATAGTTTTGAAAATCTGTTTACTGAAGAGATGAATTAATTGCCTTTGCATGAATAACTAATAGACAATACTATTTTAATTAGTTAAGTTTCAGTATAGTTAAATTCAGCTTATTTCGTGAATACTTTGAATAAACGATTCTTTAGTTTTTTCTTACCAAAGTATAATAAGGTAAAACATATAACATCCTTTATTGTATTGTCTTTTTTATAGAATTGTCGATTGTTGACTTTTTGAAAAGGAAAAAAACTGTACAGTTTTGTGGCACGTATATAATCTAGGCTTATGAAAAAATGCTTTCCTGGAGGGTGTCCTCCTACGAGCGCCCTGTTCAACGAGCGCCATGTCCATCTAGCGCCCACTCTCGGGTTGACGAGGGTCAGAGAGGGGTTGACAGGTCTAGGAGCTTTCCAACGAGCGCCGTATTTCTGTGTCACTCCCTTCGACCACCTGTACTTCTTGTAGTATTTACTCCTGACCTAAATATGAATCCCCTCAAATCAGCTATAAATGTTATAAAACCCTAAATTAAACGTAATATAAGCATGCGTATCCCTCAAAAGCGGATTTAATATGTCTAAATATAACTTGATTAGTTTATTCATCAATCATAAAAGAAAACATCAACTTTAACTCTAAGTGTTCTATTAGTGGAATAAAAAGTGTAAAAAGGTTCGTTGTTAGCGACAGCCGGGATTGCGTTCCCACTTTTAGTCAAAGGCACCTCAAAATCAAGACGTGTCTGCCACGAATCATCGCACATGGTTTGCCAGAAGTAATTTCGCGACAGGGATCCAAAGAAAGGCCCGCGGACGACAGTTCAAACTGGTCAAGCAAGACATCAAATTTGTACTCGTAATATTCTGGTAGTGGATGGAAAAAATGCGAAAAGGTTCGTTGTTTAAGCCAGCTGATTGGCTAAAATGTTACAACTACAACTAATGGATTAAAACAAATATTTTTAAGGGGGATGCGGAATACTACCCCCCGGAAAACTACCCCCCCCCAGGTGAAACGTGACGTCACGAAATCTGCCAACTAACCAATATGGGAGCCGTGTCCGCGACTGGAATACTACCCCCCCTAGCAAAAGCGGGTCGCCGGAATACTACCCCCCGGAAAACTACCCCCCCAAGCAGGTTCCTACAATTATACTGTTATCGGCAACAAACTGTGACTAAACAGTTTAGGTTAGTCCTCTAGTTTTTTTTTATTCTAATTATATCGAAACTTGAGTGTGCGTGACTGGAAAACTGCCCCCCCGATCTCTGACGTCAAAATGACGTAGGAACCTGCTTGGGGGGGTAGTTTTCCGGGGTGTAGTATTCCGGCGACCCTTTTTAAGCATGTATTTAAGCAATGCTATGCATTATTATTTTTAAGCAAATGTGTATAAGCTATTTAATATGCTGGCAAAACCCATATTGTACTACGGGTTAAATTAATGTTATGCAATTCAATTATTGTTAAATCAGTTAAATAACATTACTGTAATATTATAAACTATATATCGTTGCGATTATCTATAAGAAAGGTTTTAAATACAAGCATATGGGTCATATTTAAGGAATGTTTTTCGATGTCACTGATCGTGTCAATTCATCGATCAGTAAATACTAACAAGTACAGGTGGTCGAAGGGGGTGACACAGAAATGCGGCGCTCGTTGGAAAGCTCCTAGACCTGTCAACCCCTCTCTGACCCTCGTCAACCCGAGAGTGGGCGCTAGATGGACATGGCGCTCGTAGGACAGGGCGCTCATAGGAGGCAACCTCCTGGAGCTATAAGTAGGCTATTGAAACTTCCTAGAATACTTTCTAGGAATTTTGTAAATTAAAAACACGGAAGTATCATACTATTCTGAATAAGGACCTATATGAGTGTGGTATCTGATTCAGACACTTCGTAAGATCATTCCAACACAGGTTCAGTAAGCACAAAAATGTACATGCACTAAAAAATAAAATCGAGCTTGAAAAAAGTCCAAACTGCGACAATTTCAAAAACAGCTTTAGATGACTTTTGTTTTATTCGGTGGAGGAGTTATCAGCCAGAAGTATCCCTGAAGTGTATGGGGACATTTTGTTGAATAATAATTTGTAGTAAAGAAAGCAAGGTCTCCCCTAGTATTTTTTAATTATTTTAATGTCTTTGTGTTGTGTTACAATTTGTGTTGAGTAATAATGTTTTTTTTTTTGTAATTTTTATGTTATTACTTTCTCCACCCTATACGTAGTATATGGAGAAAGTATTGTTTTCGTAAAAATGTTCGAATTTGAATTTTCAGTTGAATTATCTGTTTTGGTGCTCCCAGAACCCCAAAAAATGGTTTAGTGCAATTATCTGTGTTGGTGCTCCCTGAACCCAAAAATATTTTTAGTGGAATTTTTTGTTTTGGTGCTCCCTGAACCCAAAAAAGTGTTTTTAGAGTGGTGTCTGTCTGTCGGTCTGTCTGTATGTATACACGACCAGAGAGGACACTATTGGTCCGATTTTCATGAAATTTGGTATGTAGGTACTAAACCCTAATATCTCCAGGCGATTTTTTCATTTTTTGGAATTTTTAATTTTGAAGGGTAATTTACCCCTAAAAACCCATAAAAAATGACAAAAATGCAAATTTCTCAAAAACGGCTCTAACGATTTTGATCAAATTTTCAGTATTTATGGTGCTTAAGATGCCAAACAAAATGACACCACCCGCTTTTATCAAAACTTCGGCGTTTTATAACTATGGGGAAATGTTTAAAAATAAACAAGTTTGTGTTGTCAATCTAGCATCGCGGCAGCGGCCGCACAGGGTAGCACCACGGTAGCGAGCACGGCCAGTAATTCAAAGGTCGCGCGATCGGCCCGCCTGGGACAATAATTTTTTTATACGATTGACGTAGGTAGAATATTATTTTTTTGTTTTGTTCTAAAAAGTAGTAAAAAATAAAATGATTAAAAACAATATTATTTTGATTACAGTAAGTTGGGAGAAAGTTTGTGTCAGTTAACTGATACCGTTTATTTTGTTTATGAGTAGGCCTAAGCCATGCTGGTTCATTTTAACCTTTATTATAACTTCTGTTATTATTATCATGAACGTAATATTTGTATCTGGACATTTATATGATGTATTACCTTTGCTTTGAGTTTATGATTAATCGTACGCTATTATTAAAAATATACATTATTATGTATCTCTATGGGGTTAGAAAAATGTTGATACTTACTTAAACAACTTTGGGTACCTCATATTAATCTATACTAATATTATAAAGAGGTAAAGAACCGTTTGAAAAAATAGTTTTACTAATAAAAAGCTACACTATCCCTGAGTAACATAGGCTATAATTCATTTCGATAAAAATCTTTTTTTTATTTCAATATTTGTAAATTTAGTAGAAAAAATCTAAGGTTAGGCCTAGAATGATAAACCAACACATGTATTTACATTTATTACCATAGCAACCAATTCAATAAAATAATAGATAATATAGCTATTTGCTCCAATATTTCCATTAACAGCTGATTTCAAAATTTGAAGCAATTATTTTTGTATTTCTAGCTTTTAGGTTAGGGTTTTAAAGTGTGGACCTGAGCCTTGCTGGTTATTTTAACCATTATTACAACTGCTGTTATGAAAAATAAGACATAATTTAATTTGAACATTTAACATTAATTATCATCTTAGTTTTGAGGTTATTATTAATCCTACACCTTTATTGTAAATAAAACATAACATATGTTTTTAGAAGGTTCCATTGGGGGTTGGCTGCGGAGCACGCAGGGGTCTCCCCTAGTCTGTTATACTTTTATGACAAGCAAAAAAACGACAAAAAAAGTAAACACAGCAATGTTTGTAACCTGATAAAATCAACTCGACTGAACTGAAATCTATACAAACTGTAATGAAACAAAGCAAATGAACAGCTAGAAGCATTGCATTGAGTTAAATCTGCCATAAATTCGTTAGACCAAAAGACATACTATTTGTTTTTTTACTTTAATTCCTTATGACATGAAGCACTACTATTCCTCTACTAATGCACTAGTTGTGAGGAAACGCTATGTATGACATATTATGTTTAACTCTACTAAACCAATTCACATCTACAAACATTCGCAATGATCTAAATTGTACAAGTTCAATTCTATCCTCTTTGAGTGTGCTATTCTATAATTACCTACTCGCCGGTACTAAATTTGACAGAATAAATTGACGTTATGGTAATAACAATTTTGTGTATTTTTCTTATCATAGCTTTTTAAATGGAATGAGAGAATCAATAAAAGAGAATAAATATAACAAAATGGTAAAACCACGAAATAATTTCATATCTGTGCGACTGTAGACTGTTTTAATTGTAACGAGGAAATAAAGAATTGTAGCTTAGTGTGATAAGATATTCAAAACTACTGTAAGTGATAATTTAGTCACAATAATTAATTGTTAGACAGTAGCTTTAGTCAGCCCAAATAAACAAATAAATTCTGAATGGAAAACTTATTTATACGATATAGGCCTAACATAAATTTACCGAATGTACTTGTTCCATGTAAATGAAACATAAACAAAATTTCATTTTGTCACGATCTCACTAGTGAGAGAAATAGTTTTATCTAACTGTATATTTTTGTGGTGTACGAATTAGTGTGACCAGAAGATGGGGTAACCCGAAAATGCAGTCGTCACATCAAACAACATAATAAGGATTGAAAAAAGACGTATACAGGTAAATGTATACCTATTTAACATATTTTGTTATAAACAAAATGTTTGACAAAAATTGTAACACATTTTATTGTTTTGACCGTAGTTTTTAAAGTAAATTTCGTGGGTGCTTATTACGGATTATGGAAAATATTAAAACGCAAATAATGTATATATTATTTAAGACAATTAACCATTACTTGACCAACCAGCTGACCCGTGCGAATATTTCGCAATAACCTACTGATACCTGATTTCATACGTAGATTTAATTCAGTTAATTATTATGTTTATTTATTTACGTTGATTTATAAAAAATAACAGTTTATAATTATTTATAACGCTTTACGTTGATTTCATTTGATTGATTTGCGTGATAGATTACACTTGCATACAGAATGTAAACTAACTAAAATCTGTTATGTTAGTTAAACAGATTGTTAATAGATGGCATCTGCCATTAGGAATCATATGAACTTTCATATATTGATTCTGTATTTTTAATAAATGTTTTTAAAGAAAACATTTATTATAAGCTATTTTTCGTCAATATCAGGGAACATAAGCTTTAAAATTATGTATGAATCATTAATTTTGATGAAGAATTAAGGCAGATATGGCGAAAAAAATATATATTTGACAAATATTAGTTGACCAGTGCGAATATTTCGCAAGCTAGGAGTAGGCCTAACCTACATACCTGATTTAATAAATTGATTCAATTAAGTAAATTACGTTAATTTATTTACGTTGGTTTAATTTGACTGATTTGTAAGATACGGTTGCATATAGAATGTAAACGATCTAACTAACAGCTGTCATGTTAGTTAAACCGAGTGTTAATAGGTGACGCCTTTCATTAGGAATCATATGAACATTCATATGAAAGTTTTTTAATCTATGTTTTGTAACGAAAACATAAATTTTAAACTATTTTTCGTCAGTAGCGGGGAACATAAGCTTTTTTTCATTTTTTGGAATTACTAATTTTTAAGGGTAATTTACCCCTAAAAACCCATAAAAACCGACAAAAATGCAAATTTCTCAAAAACGGCTCTAACGATTTTGATCAAATTTTCAGTATTTATAGTGCTTAGGATGCCAAACAAAATGACACCACCCGCTTTTATCAAAACTTCGGCGTTTTATAATTATGGGGAAATGTTTAAAAATAAACAAGTTTATGTTGTCAATCTAGCATCGCGGCGGCGGTCGCACGGGGTAGCACCATGGTAGCGATCACGGCCAGTAATTCAAAGATCGCGCGATCGAATCCCGCATAGGACAATAATTTTTTTATACGATTGAAGTAGGTAGAATATTATTTTTTTGTTTTGTTCTAAAAAGTAATAAATAAAATGATTGAAAATAATATTATTTTGACTACAGTAAGTTGGGAGAAAGTTTGTGTCAGTTAACTGATACCGTTTATTATTGTTTTGTAATAAGTTTCTTCACAGTAATAATGTTGAATACTTTTTAATATCTTGTGGTGTGTTAAAACCGGCGCGGCGTTGACTAATAATGATTTGTTGAAAATTCTTTACAGTCATTAAAAAACTAATGATATAAGTAGCTCAATTTAACGTGCTATGGTTGATTATTTCTAGAATAAAATTGACAGTAGTAAATGTGTTTAACTTGAATCTCGACAATTCTTTTGTAAATTAATGTTGTTTCGCTGCAACAAGGTTTTAAGTTCAATCTTAGCTTTTTTCAATCTGAGTCTGCGATAGTAATATTGATGTTGCCTGGTTATATGTTACTGCTTGTCGTATTAAAAAAATCTGTCCAATTTCGTTTAGGTTCTAATGGGATTTTATAGACAATTACTTTTCGACCCACATGCACGTTTCACTTATTTATGGGTTCTCATTAGACTTTCGACCTTTGCTTTTAAAATACAATGTGGGTGATGAGTAAATTGCATCTCCTTTAATGTAATAAACACATAATAACCGCGAGAACGAACTATGTTTATTCTAATCTTGGTTGTGGGAGGATATTAAATCATTTGGTATTACATTATTTATGTCATATAAACTTTTCACTTTATTTATTTTTTATATAAACTGCAGTCTCATAGGCCTAATTCTTTTACATCGTATTTTGGATTACGTCATAAACGTAACGTTTATTACTAAGTTTGCTATAAATATTATATTAGTTAGATTGGTCGCTTATTATGCTCACTAAACGTATGGTATATTTATAAAGTATTCTAAACTTTCTTTTTGATTTAAGACAAAACCTCCTTTTTATTCTTTATCGTAAGAAAAATATTGGCTTCTCGGGTATCGATTCTGACGTTTCTAACTTTTCAGGTCCAGACCGCGGGCCCATTTAAACCCTTTTTCCCATATATTTGTGGGAAAAGAATATTATATATCTTTATCTGAATTTTTATTTCACATAATTCAACAATAATTACTTGCCTATATATTTTGTGTATAAAAGCTGGAATTAAAGTGAGATAAGTCCTAGTGTGCCTTACCTATGTAGGCCCATGTATTTCTAGTAGTATTCAGTAGAATATTTAGCAAATGTATTAAATTTATTAGAATAAATAATTCGACCACGCAGCTGAACCGCTGATGTGAGTTGAGCAAATTTCCAAAATTAAGTTTATAGGCCTATGTTTTAGGGTTTCAACCAACAATTTGGGAAATAGGTCTATCCACGACGGTGCTGAATAACTGCAAAATGGTTCGCACGCCATTCCGCATATTGGGAGTATCTCCAATACTCAAAGCATTGCGTGCTTCGCACGCCATTCCGCATATTGGCAAAATGTTCAATACACAGAGCATTGCGTGTTTCGCACGTCAACCCCCGTATTGGGAGTATTTTCAATACACAATGCATTGCGTGCTTCGCACGCCAACCCCACGGCAGAATCCACCACATGGCTTTGAACCGGGTACTTCTATGGTATTTTACGTTTTGGGGGAACCGAGCGAGCTATAAGGTCGCGTAAAAAAACAAAATGTGCAAACATCCTACATTTAGGCCTATATATGTAGAAAAAACTCAAAAACAAATTCATTCTCGTAGGAAAAATCTAAAAATTTTTTACTTCCGGTCAAAAAACGTGCTTCCGATTGTTGGATTTTTTTGGCTAACGAACTCGTCCGAGCCACGTAGACAACCAACATGTGTACCAAATTTGAACCAAATCGGACTTAAAATGCGGCTGCTAGAGTGCGAACACACACACACATGTATATATATATGATTTTTAATGACACCCCAAAACGTGTTCTGGGGACCATTATCGGTGCTCATTTGCTACTCCCGACCTTGGGCCTTAACCATAAGGGCCACTGCAATAGCTCATTTTTCCTATTTAAATTCGCTAACAATATTATAGTTTCAGATACTATAAACAGTTTACTATTGCGATAGTAAAACTCAATACCGATAATTAAACATTTAAATACAATGTTCCATTAATCGCAATTTAATTCAATGCACTTGTGGAATTGCACTAAATATTGTAGAATACCTAGAATATTTACAGCGTGTCTTTTCCCATTATTGTAAAAAGTTCCAGGACAAAAATTACTAGATGTGTATTTCCAACATAAGTGATTTCTGATTTCATTTTCTAAAAAGTGTTACATTCATATTTTCAGTAACTGATTGGTCATGGTGATCCCATTTATTGGTCACTAGCTTCTTTGCAGTATTACTTATAGGCTACAGTTAGATGAAAATAATATGAGGTTCGTAAATACAAACTAAATGTAATACATCTTTCTTAAATTTAAAAGAACTTTCTTAAATCTTTTGCAATATTGCCATTTTTTGTAAAAGAAATGTAAAAATAGATGATTTATGCGAAAAATACAAATTTTTAAACCGATAGCGTTAATTTGAAAGGTGAAATTATCAAAAATGAATTACCAATGAATGCCAGCAGTTAATTGGTAATTGAATGCCAGCAGTTTTTCAAACTACAGTATGTTGTATGCAACTGAAAATAATTCATTCGTAAGGAACCTTTCTAAACTTATTAGCGAATTTCCATAGGAAAAATGAGCTATTGCAGTGGCCCTTA
The DNA here is from genome assembly GCA_018207615.1 of Philaenus spumarius. Taxonomy (NCBI): domain Eukaryota; kingdom Metazoa; phylum Arthropoda; class Insecta; order Hemiptera; family Aphrophoridae; genus Philaenus; species Philaenus spumarius. The sequence goes on from JAGFPH010000149.1 coordinate 354,938, forward strand.
TGGTGAGACCCAAGGTCGGGAGTAGCAAATGAGCACCGATCATGGTCCCCAGAACACGTTTGGGGGGGGGTCATTAAAATTCATATATATATATATATATGTATATATGTGTTCGCACTCTAGCGGCCGCATTTTAAGTCCGATTTGGTTCAAATTTGGTACACGTATTGGTTGTTTAAGTCGCTCGGACGAATTCGTTAGCCAAAAAAAATCCAACAACCGGAAGTACGTTTTTGACCAGAAGTAACAATTTTTTTGAGATTTTTACTACGATAATAAAATTATTTCAGAGTTTTTTCTAAAAATATAAATGTAGAATGTTATTCTGCACATTTTGTTTTTTTACGCGACCTTGTAGCTAGCTTGGTTCCCCCAAAATCGACCAAAACGTAAAATACCATAAAAGGTTCGAAGCCAAGTGGTGCAAACTTTCGAGGCCACTATTCGCAAACAAATTCTACTAATATATTGCGTACACACAGATAGCTGTTCAAAGCCTTCATGAGTAGACCTATTTCCCAAATTGTTGGTTGAAACCCTAAAACATATGCATATAAACTTAATTTTGGAAATTTGCTCAACTCACGTCAGCAGTCCAGCTGCGTGGTCGAATTATTTCTGTTTTGTAATTTATGTTATTCATAGTTGTAGAATTTCATTTTCCTAAAAATTTAATTTGAAAGTATTTTTAGAGTTTAAGATAAACAATAATCCGGAAAAAGACACTCTTCCTTTATGTTTTTCCTTATACAACTATCTGGTTCTTAATAAGGAAACTTATTACGTATCTATAATAGCTTACCATGTGCAAGAATTGAGAGCTTGGCGATGAAAGCAAAACTACCCTAGGCTACAGTCTGATCCCTGCTAATAAAATTAATGGTGTTGCATGATACGAGTTGGAAAGAAAGACAGAGGAATCAGTCACTTAACCGTGTTGATCTGCTGTCATCCTTTATTTCATTTCATCGTGTCTTTACTGCCTGTTTCGTTCAGAACACATTTAATTACTGACGTATCACACCAGTCATTATTAATGTCGAGATAAATAAGATAGCGACAATATTTGTTTTAAACTTTTACTTGAACCTATTTTCAGTATGAATGGATTTATAGAATTTGTTTTTAGTAATTTAATTCTATAAAATCATTTACTCACAAATTTGTTAAATAAATACATTCTATAATGGCAGTATAAACAAATTAGTATAGTTTATCGGGAGTTAAGTAGATACGAAATGAAATTAGATAAGTAAATCACAAAAGTCGTCCTAGAACAACCACTTAGTTTGACTAACTATTCTATCGAATTATTCATTTCTGTACAAATAGCTTAATACAATTTTGCAAATGCGTTGTAAATAATTATAGTAAACAAAAATTTATTTTGTGTTTACAGTAATTATTTCTGCGGGTATAGAAGATATGATGAGTATTCTTGGAGTATATCTCGCCAAAAACAACTTGTTTACTTCTTTTACAAACATATAGTTAGTATTGTGTTTTTCCATTAAAATGGGATTCTACCAGGTACTTACGTTCTCTAGTGTAAATCGTATTAATATTATGCGTTAGTTGTTCCATTTCCATTAGTGTTAGCGATTTTTTTAGCGCGATTCCGTCTTTTAATGAATTTTCTTTAGTACAAAATGAATGAAATAAGTCAGTAATTAACTAGCATCTCCTAAACTATTTTAACAAATAACTACATGTGAGATACATTTCTTAGTTTCTCTGGCGTTCTGTAGCGAAGTGTGTTGAAATCTGCCGGATTACTATTTTTGTCTAATCAAATGGATGGAAAAGAGCTGGTCTGAGAAAGTGATTGACCTTCTCCGGTAAAAGCAGACATAAACACATTCAAATTGGGAATAATTTGTATTAAAGTGAATTGTTTAATACATATTAGTACTAGGGTTATTATTATTATTATTATTAGAGGATTGTGTGATCCGCCACCAGGACCCACTGCACCTAAACCATGAGGTCATCTGTGCCCCATGCCCAGGCAGCAGTTCACGTCAAACCCGCCCTTTTTGCAAAACGTAGGAGTTCATGGGGGCCTTCCTCTCGTATATAACTGGTGTCAGGGTATCCTTGTCCCAGATATTTCTGCCTCATTGATGCGAGGGCATCACATTCGCATAGAACGTCAAAAAAAGTGTCCTCCTTCTCTCCACACCTTCGACATAATGGGTTGTTCTCTACAAATCTGTTGAATATTTTTTGTAGTATGGGTACCTTTCACGAAAAATAGCGCTTTTATGAATTGCGAGTTCAGTTGGTCCTCCACTAGGTCGATAGAGATGCACGGTGCGAAGCCGCGTGGACTTTGCGTGAAAGGCCTCGTCCACTCATAACGCAGCGCGTTCATTATGGTCAAATTATATTCAGTCTTGGTTTGACAGTGATGTAAAACTAATATGGTTCTAACTGCAAATGGAAATGTATTTTAAATTCATAAAAACATGTTCTATAATATGTTTGAAGTTGTATTATGTTAATGTTACGGTACTACTAGTCATTTTGAAAGAATCATATGTTAAAACATTCGCAAAACTAAGGAATTAATCTTTGAAACCTTTTATCTAAAAATGCACCTTTCCAGACGAAGGAAGGTAGCGAATTACTTCCACATTGAATAATCTTAGACTGTAAGGCTTACTGGTAATACAGCAGTACCCAAAATACTTGTAAAGTACTGCAAAATAAACATATTAAAGTTAATATTTATATCAACTCTATCCAATGTGGTTCGGAATACAAAGTTTATCTTACAAATTACTAATTAAAGGCCAAGTACTTTTGATAAACTTGTATAATATACACAGAAATGCAATTACTAAACCTCAGACTTTCATACTGTCAGTCCGCATGACGACATTGCAAACCACACTAAGTTTTGAACAAGTCTCTGGAGGAAACATGTCGAGTTATGTAATGTACAAGTTTGTGAGTGGTTATCTTGTAATGAGTGTAAAAACTTTGTGCGATAACGAATCATTTTTCGTTCACAAGGTTCACATTGTAACTGATATTGGCATATTCGTTTTTAAAATGATTGATCGATGATCGTAATACTTAGAATACCGATGTTTTCCTAAGTATTGCGCTGAACCAATAGTGTGCCTATTTAATATTTAAGCCTCGTTTACACGTACCGAGTAGATGGCCGAGTGCACTGGGCCTAGTAGTTGGTTTAATCAATTTTGGGGTTTACATTGAGCGAGTAACATGACACAGTTACTGAACGAGTAGGGCAGTACTTTTTGAAATGGCATTGAGTAAACATCGGAAAAGTGTTGTCAAAGAGTGTTTGAAGAATGTGTCACGTTTACTGTTGGCGTAGTTGGATGAAGTGTTGGTTGAAGAGTTGAAAAAAAAAAGACTATGGGCTAGAGATTGGCTTCAAAGAAGACCGACTCACGGAGCTCCGTTGCTTCTATTGCAAGAACTGGTGGCGGAGGATATCAAAGAATACATGTCGGCATTAAGAATGTCGCCAATTAATTTTCAAAATTTGTTAAGTTTATAGATGTCAAAACCTATATAAATATATAAAACTTTATTTGACAAAAAGAGCAATTACCGTAACTTTTCACTCTACTCGGCTACTGCACTCGGTCAAGTCAACTGTTTAGACGCGCCGAGTGGGTGACCCAGTGATCAGCGGCGCCAAAAGTTGTTGTGGAGGGGGAAGCCGAGTGTCCTCACTCGGCCCAGCGACTGGGTCTGGAAATATACTCAGCCGGTTTACTGGGCCTTACGTTTACACGCGCCGAGTGAGTTTGCTAGTGAGCTACTGGGCCCAATACTCGACCATCTACTCGGCACGTGTAAACGAGGCTTTAGGAAATGCGGCCTTGTAGCTGAGGGGCTATCATATTTGATTAGCCCTTTTGTCAAATAACAACCCGTCGGCCTTTTTGCCTTAAAACTACACATGTATTTTGTGTAAAAAAATGTTATTAAACTAACAGAAACAGAAAGTTGGTTAGTTAGATTTGTTTAGTGGTAATATTAATACGGTAAATTTTAGGATTGGTACAATCCCAGAGACTTTCTGGTACCTATTAAATTAACAGACTTAATTGTTTATATTTTTGGAAAAATTCTAATATTAATCTGGTACATTTTAGGATTGCTACAAGATACGATTTCCCAATTTCAAAGTTTAAAATAATCAAAGGTCAATGTAAACGTTTTTTTAACAAGTGATCTTAAAATATACTATTGACCGTTATTTTACCTGTTTTTTAACGATAGTATTGATAACTTTCACGTATTGTTTAATTTATAAATATCATCTCTTCAGAGACTCAACGTTGAAGATGCTAAATTCATTACTGTAGTGTTTGTTTTTAAATATAAAAGTCACAATCCTTTAGTGAAAATCTTCTATACTCAAAACATCTTTCCCATTTTTGTGTCTACTTGATGAATACTTATTAATCATTGTTCTAAGTCATATTTTGTGTTTTGGATCTGAAATATCTTGTACTGTGAATTATAACTTACGTCTCGGCAAGAATTAAAGGTTATTTTATCATTCATAAATTTACGTTTTTTTTTTGTTGGTGAACGATTTACCTGCGCAACACGCAGTTTTCCTTTAAATGACAATAAATATGGTGATTACAGTTTCTATTACAGTTAAATAAATGTGTTTATTGTGTATACATCAATGTTGAATAGAAGTACTATTTATATATTATTATATAATGCTTATTTGGTAGAACAAATAAATAAGCGTTTTATGTGCGTTGAACAAATATTACGGGATCTCAAAAAATAATATGAAATAGGGAACAAATTATCGTGAGGAACTCATACCTTGTGATATTTTTTTAATGTCCGTCACTTTGAAATTCGATTTATGAACAAAACAGATTTCATTGTGTATGAATACACATGACATGATACGCTTATGTCAAAGATATCCAAACTGTATAAATAAATAAATAAAAACATACCACATAATAATTTATCACAGACACACTTAAAATTGGAATACATTATTTAAATACAGTGTTACATTAAGTGGGCTCAAAGAGTACTATCCACACTTGAAAGTAGTTGAATAACGGTGGCAGACATATTGCGAAAAGGTACACGATATACACTACTTACTGTATGGTGGGTTTTAACAATAAATTAAACAATATTGTGACTGGTTGGTTAAATAAGATATGCTAATTTTATAACCTTAAATCTAAGTGCTTAAAAATGCTTTACTTAAAATGTCCACAGAAATTCTCTAGTAAATCGATGACTTTTATGAAAGGTAATTTACTTAAAAGCACACTATTTATAGTCTTCCCAAGCTTTACATGTAAATAGATGAATCCACTGTAAGTGCGGCTTAATTATAATAGTAAATCTTTAATTAACTTGAAACACGCATGGAGTAACATTGAATTTATGAAAGCAACACACCTATCCCCTAGCGCACCTCTGCTCACGCACTACCTTACAAGTAATTACGATGCTGTATTATTAATAAAATATTGTGCACCTCCCTCGTATCTTTCATGTTCTTCTTGTGATCAATTTGTTTTTATAAAACCATAAATCAGTGTTGACTTTATGTTCTTCTGACAATAAAAAAATCGTTTTTGACGATTTTTAGGAGTTTCATAAATTCTATATAGACAAATCTGTAACCAAAACGTCAGTCTTAAACGTTCTCTTATGTTTGTGATTTATACACATATATTTTCTTAGCGAGGCTGAATGTTCATGAGGTGTTGAGGTCGAATAACAAATGGGTAAAATGCCTTATTCCCTTTTTTTTATTGTATGGATATTCTGTGCAAACCTCTAACAGGTATAAGTAGAAAGAAATCTATAACTCAACTCTACTGCTATTACCCAGGAAAGTGATGTTGATTTTAAAATCACGATACATTGTCCTGGTACGTGACCAACGGAATAGTTAGGTTTTGATAAATATTGAAATATAATTTAGCCACGGCTCCAAATTTCCCACTAGAGGATTTTTGTTACGGCTTAACGTGTCTTACTTTATGACATTTAGACTAATGAAGAAGACAGAGAGGTTTAGTCTAGTGTCGGAAGTTTTTCAACTGTAACAGACTAAACTTTTAGCCTCTCGGCCATCCTACAGCATTAGAGGAATCGGAGTCTGTTGGTCGGAATGTAAGCCCTCTTCCACGGCTTTCGTTCAAATTTTGTAAATTCTTGTGGACACGAGTCGCTCAAAATACACAAAATGAGGAAATATTTTTATAACAGTTAAAAGAATTGCATTAAACATTACCATGTCGAGCTGAGTTGACCTAAGATGAAAACTACTAAGTATTTTTAGGGTTTCTAGTTATATTTGCCAAACTAAAGTAACATAAAACCAGATTTTATCTTTGATGTTAGAGCTCTAATACATATGGACATTAGGCAAGCATATGATGCATAAGGGTATTTGCTAAGTTGTATTTACGCAAAGGTGCTCGTGTATAATTCTAAGACGAAATCTATGGGTCAAGAAATGGTTCAGTAGGAACACTTACTGATATCATGTATGATCCTGATAAAATGTACAGTGATCACACGCCTTTATGCATTCTTGTAGCTTTTGATAAATATAAAGGTCCAGGTCTTTACGGCAATTCAATTACAATCATCATGCAATAGTCAGGAGTTAATTGTTCCCGTAAATAATTTCCATTGATGCTTGGATATGCTACAAGCATTCATCGATCACAAGGAATAATTTTGAATAGCGCTATAATTCGATTTACGTTTTTGTGAATTTTCAGTTAGTTTATCTTATTATTATTAAATCCAACTTTTAATTTTGATAGAGTGCGAAAAATAAATAAAAGTTATGCTATAATTGGGCGACGTAATGAATTGCAGAGACTTTGAAGTATTGCAAATAAATCTTAAAGGAAAGATGTTTAATAATAAAAAAAAGAACTAAGTAATTAAAACAAATTAAAAACATGTAAACAAAAAGGGCTAAATACTCTCTACGTCCACGTCGTTAGCTCTGGCCAATGCTAAAAGAGAATTCTACTATTATATCAACTAATACATCAAACTAAAATTTATATTAAAAAAATTAAAAATTTATATTAATAAATAATTCTATTGAAACAATTATCTTCACCTTTTTTTGCTAGGCTCCTTTTTTCAATGCTCTAGGCATCCTTAGTATAAATTATTCCAACACGAATGAATTTAGTTTCATAGTAGTTGTAGAAGATGGACTACCTCCGCATTTGCGTCAACGAATATAATTCATAAGACAACGCTAGGATTGGCAGAAGATTGTACTCACCTCATACCTTTATTTGTTCGGTGATACACTGCGTTTTTGATAATGAGGGCAATACTTGTATTATAATATATCTATATGAATTGATAAACATACACAATGCCTTTTAAGACATTTTACAAAACAGAACGTACATATATTATATGTAATTGGGCCTATATATCTCTGCAACTATTGAATGTTGAATTACAATTTGATAAACGTAACTAAATTTTGTAGTCAAATAGGAACAGGTTATTTAGAGTAATAAAAAAAGGAAATGGAGCTATTAGAAGTGGCCGTGATAAAACAGTTGCGTTTCAAAATAGTTGCTAGTGTGCGTCCAGTTTTAGACAAGTTTAAATATTGTTTTTAATTGGCTGATCAAATCAAACCTCCAAAATCTATTTTATTGTACTTTTGTAAAGTGAAAGTAGTTTCAATCTTATAATGTGGAAGTGGCGTGGTCCATAGATTAGCGCGGTTGTCCATGCTTCTTATCGTTGGGACAAAGTTGAGCCAGTTCGAGTTTAGCTATGAAGTTCGGTATACGTTCGTAACGCTACTCCCCGCCTTTATTATCCTCAATAACATGGCATAAAGTAGGGAATTTAAGGGACAACAAAAAATACAATAAATATAATTCTAGGCTGACAAGCTAAACTGTCACAGGCACTCCAGCCTTGCAAATTTAAATTGCCAACTATATTTTGTACGCATTTTGATTCTATATTAATTTAACTAATTTGAATTCACGTTTTTCGAAGAGGTTTACCATCCTTCTAAGCCGTCATCTTACTTTTATTTCCTGACACTAACTGTCACACTAAGCTCTGTGCAACTTATCCTGAATGTCATGTCGGCTTTGCCATCTGCGTACTGTAAGAAGCTTAACTTAATGTTAACATCCACCTCCCTTTTCCTTGTTGTCACCCTAATTACGCATTTCCCATTCACTATAACATTTCTGGTTGAAATTATAAATCGCTTTCTAACACTTCTGATGCAATATGGTAGGTGGATTTTGTAATAAATCCGTTAGTATGGACTTTGATTACAACCAAATATTTGCTTGTATATAAAATATAAAGGGGTTGGATAGGCAATGTGCCCAAACGTTTATAACGTTCATACTTTTTAGTTCGTTGTAAACATGTAGAACTTAGATTTAAATTACATAATACATTTGATTTAAGAATGAATTCAGTTGTACAACCTTAAGTATTAGGCTGAGTGAAAATACCTGTATTTTACTCGCTAACGATACGACCTAATAGTTTACTGTAAGCGAATTGGAAGTATTAAAGAATTATTTTTTATAAGAATTGAAATAGATTTTCATTTTCTTGCGATAAGGTAAAATGCTTATTTTAAGCTTTTGTTATTTCTTTTTACTGCCTTTAAAGTTCTTCTATTCATTAATTTCATACACATTTAATATATTAGATACCTCAGTTAAATAATTTAAGTAACATTTTTCAGACTTACGTTAATTATATTATCTGTGATAAAATGATCAGTAGTTTCAGTTATATTTCCAAAATAGTACTATCTAAAACTAGTTTTGAAATGACCACAAATAAAAAAACTAAATTTTTCTGTTTTTATTACTAGACTGGTCTAGGTTTAATCCACCGACCACAAGTAATAAAAACACATAAAATTACCGTTTTGATATGCTGAACTAAGCTCTCGGAAGAAATTAATCCAAATAACTTGTTTAGTTTTCGAGATTTTTTTAAATCCACAAACATACTAGTATAGTAATCCGTGTTTACAAAATATATATTGTTTTAGGTTACTCAAGTAAACAACTAGAATTATGAAATATTTACATGGGGTGTCATTATTTGGTATGAAGGTAAAATATGAATATTGTGTTTTATTAATTCTATCTAAAGTCAATTTGGTTCTATTTTTTGTTCTAAATGGAATATTTCCAATTAAACCTAAGTCACGTAAGAACGCAATATGCGTTTAATTTTACTTGAAAGAACATAGATGAAACAAAACAATAACACAAAATCTCACAACAAATGCGTTTAATAACTCAAACGCGTTTCAACGACAAAGTCGCCATCCTCAGTGATAAAACTACAAAAGCCAAAGCCAAAGGAGTTGTAGTTTGGCTTTTGTAGCTTTATCACTGAGGATGGCGACTTTGTCGTTGAAACGCGTTTGAGTTATTAAACGTATTTGTTGTGAGATTTTGTGTTATTGTTTTGTTTCATCTATATTGTTCTCACAAGTCCAGCTCATTATTTGCTTGAAAGAACATATTTGGCTAACTGTCGGGAAACTTGTGGGGGAAACTTTTCATTTATGACGTTTTGAAGTATACGAAAATTCTTCTAAGCATGTCATTGTGTGTTTTGACGAAGAAAGCATATTCTCGAGCCTGTCAATATCCTTAATGAACTAAGTTTTAAGTAATTCAGTTTACTTTCCAAGTTTGGTCGGCTTATCTTTACTCGAACACACATATTAGACTATATGCGAGATGAAAAGACTTGAAGTTCCTTTTCATCAATACTTGAGTCGTATTTTACGAAACTTTTACAAATAAAAATGAATCTCAAAAGAACTTATTAGATCAAAACCAAACAACCTTGCTTTTCATTTATTCCATGGTCTATTATGTAGTTATATACAAACATATACTCAGTCTGTATGTAATTTAATTTAGATTTCAACTAAAAAAGATTTCCCACCATAGACTCTATTTACCCGACTCTCTGTAATTTATTTTATTACATTTTTACTTTCTATATCTTATTTAATAAATATGATAACATTCTTTTAACACTTTCGTTTGTTTATTACCTTTTTTTTTAAATATTGAATTAAAGTTTCTTACCTTATCGTTTCCCGTCAAGTGACCTCACTTTCGTTGATTGTTACGAGTTTCGGGCTTGTTAACCCATCAACAGACAATATACGATTAATTCGTCTTAAACAAGGTCGTTAAGTTAAAAAAAAAAAAAACATTTAGTGTGCGTAAGACCACACGTTGGAAGTGATAACTTGTATGACCGATTTATGTTTTTTATCAGTATTAATATTAGAGAAGAATAAAGGTCAAAAATAGAGGGAAAAGAGAGGTTTACCCCAGGTGAATCCAAGGGTCACCCCCAACCCCAAAATTTGCCCCAAAAATTCCTCCCTCCACCCCGAAAACCCCTGTTCCCGTCCCCAGCCCAAAAATTTCACCCACCGCCGCCCATCTACCACCCCTTGTTCCCGCCCCAGGCTAAAAAAGTCCCCTCACCACCCCCCGGATCCCCCTTCACCACCCTCATACCACCCTCCTTTTCCCGCCCCAGGCCCAAAAATTCCACCCACCACACCTTTATTTCCGGATCACTCCCCAAAAATTACATCTACCGCCCCCTTATTCCCGGGTGACCCCTCATCCCAGAAATTCACCCCAACCTCCCCAAAAACTGATTAAAAATAAAATCCCATCCACATCTTTTTATAAACCTTACCCAAGGTTACCCTCTCCCCTATAAACCTAAGGCTAAAATTAACTCTCTCTTTAAAAATAAATCCCACCCCCACCTTTTTTTAATCCTTATCCAAGATCACCCATCAAACATCTTTTCCTTTTATTGTGTTACGTAACCTTTACGAGTCCTTCTCTATAAACCTAAGGATAAACGCAACTTTCTTTATTTTATGATTACCTATATATATTATGCGAATTCAACATTGTAAGTAAACTGTTTTCAATTTAAAAACACTTTTAAAGTTGAACAAGGAAACTATTATTCTTTGGTTAAGGAAAAAATTTTCGAAATATTTTAAAACAGTTTATTCAAAATTAATATTAAGAAAATAATATACACAATCTTGACGGGAAAGAATAGTCAGTCCCGATTTAAAATTAACGATAGTAACTAGAAATATTTAAACTAAACTAATGGGAAACTAACCCCATCCGCCAAACAACGTTTTCTTTATTGCGTTTCGTAAACTATACTCCCTTCTCTATAAACTTAAGTTGAAATACAACTATCTTTTATTTTTTGTTACCGCAGGGTTACCCCTTCCCAGACACCCCACACCTCCAAAAATCCTCAAATAACCCCATTCCTCTCACCAACACCAGATTTTGAACCCTTACAAAAAACAAAACTGTTGTCTCAAATTTATTTGTATTTTTGATAACGGTGAACACAACCTTCTTTATATTAAGATATTATTATGTGAATTCAACATTATAATTGAATTGTTGTATTTAGCCTCAAGCTGGAGTGTTGTATGAGTTGGAGTGTTGTGACGGATGCAGAGGTTAACGAGTGAAATGTATTTAGTGGCCGCTATTAGTGCTAATTTAAAATTTTGATGGACAGGTTTTAAATAACACTTAACCAAATAAAAGTTGTTCAGTATTGTCGCTTTTTAATCGAACACTTACTATAAAACTAAAATCGATCTAATGGTTCATCTTATTTTAGATTTTTAATAAAGCAATCCCTATAAAATTCTGGTTTTAAAATTAGTTTCTAATGATAGATTGATCATATTTTTAAAAATTTGTTGTTTGGACATTTGTCATTATTTGTGTATATGAAAATAATAATAGACGACGTTTCGATAGTATAGTACAACTCTCGTTATCAAATGAAAAACTAAAGCTATCACATTTACAAACTAAAAAGAAAAGAAAAAACCTAGAGGACTAAGTCTATGTTGACCAACCTAAACATATAAAGAAGAACCCAGAACTAGGATACTAGAACTGAGTGCCAAGAAAACTACTAAATACAAGGATAATGAGAGAAACCACTGTCACCAGACACAGACACGCACAAAGAATGACAGATATCCAAGACAAGGCTGCCTTTTCAGAAAGTAACGGGACTAATATCCTGTACCAGTAAAAAGTTAAAGTAAACAACCCCCAAAAATACATTAATTTAAAGGGAAAGTAATAAAAACGAAGGCTTTGTTGAATAAGTTCACAATAGTTAGTGTACCAAGATAGTATATGGAGTGAAAGATAAAGTATCAAATAATGTTAATGTTGATATGAGCGCTGCTGCCATTGCAATTAATAAACTGTACGAAGGAGAATATTTCTTGTTGCTATTGTTGTACGGAGGAGAATGATATGAACTTGAAGTACTTGAACAAATAGAGAATGAATCAAAAACAATCAAAATTTAAAATTTCTTTTATAAAATGATCTACTCAAAATAATTCACAAAGTCTATATTCGCAAGTTAACTCATTATTTTGGAATTCTAGAACGACATGGTGTAAATAACAAAGTATTAAAATTACATAAAAATACTTAGCTGTAACGTCTTCACAGCCAAACTCCCTGCGGTGTCTCCTGGGTAACGCTAATAGGCTGTTAAAAGACCACAATATAAATATTTGATGCCCAATTTTTCCATTGATAATTTCGCTACAGAAATATTACAGTAAACATTTTTCCAATTTTTCTTATTACATTACTGAATTTAATGTAGCATTTCCAGCGTAACGTTTCTCAAAACTGCAGTAGTAGTTTTTATAAAGTAATATTAACTTTGTTTTAACAATCATTTTTACAAAACAAAAAAGTGTATTCATGGATTTCTTCAGAATTTTAAAAACGTTACTAAGCGATGAAGCTAGCCGACGAAACCTTATTATCCTTCTTTAATCTAAAACACTAAAAAAATTAAAATTTTACCTGCTGTTTTTAATTAAAATGTCAATGTTGGTAAACATTTTTCATCTTAACTCAAAATTCTTTAATGAGTCAGTAGATTATTAAGTACTGTATTACTTATCACTGAAAAGTGAACGCACAAATGTTTAAACTGTTTTAAAGATAATTTTCCTAATCAGTGGATTTAAAAAAGAGGACCAATTACTGGCATCATTTTAGTTAAGGGTCGTTCAAACATATTTCTTGAACGCCATTAATGTTGTTTTATGTCCTTTAATTTGATATGTCACATTTTAGGTGCTTCCATTTCAAAATGTCTAATATCTCCAAAATTCTCCAAGTTACGAAATTCCAATCTATCATGAAAGAAATTTAAATAGACCTAGTAACCAGTCCGAAAAGGCTTCGGCTTAATATGAATACAAGTTAAGGTAAGGGGGGGGGGGGGGGGAGATGTTATTAATACACTGTGTACTAGATCGAATATAATACTTACTTATTTTATTCGAAGAAAAGTCGATGCTCAACCAATTATCTCATTTCTCTATAATTATTTAGTAAACCCAAATGATCAAGGCAATAAAGATAACTCTTCACGTCAACAATTAATTAACAATGAATGTGCCTTAACCTTGTGAGAACAAGTGTATAATTAACGGAAAGTCGATCTAGTGGAAATATACTTACAGACAGCTTACAGGCTCTCTTTGATTCGCCGGAAAAAGTTTTGATGAATCTATGTTTAACTATCTAAGATTTTTAACTATATTTTGACTCTTAGATGTTCAAAGTTGATGCAATAAGTATCGTTCATTATGTTCCAATTAGAAAAAATATTTATAGAATATAGAAAAATTTAAACCATTATTTTAAATAGGAGTGTGCATACTACGCTGACGTGTTACCACAACACGCTTACTGACACGTCAGCTCCAAATGTAAATTGCAATATTTCGTCAGTAGGCGTCAGACCGTCAGCTATGGAAGCATAGAGCATGTGAAGAAATATCATATTTTATTCGACCATTGCGAAAAAGACTTTAGAAATAAATATGCACACATATGAACATACACTCTCTCAATTGAGTACTGGAATTTTCAATTTTTCGTCCAACCATGTTTAAAGTGCATAGAATTGATCTTTACTCATTCTAAAGTACATCAAAAAACGTTCTTTGTCTCTTAATAACTGAGGCATCAGATGGTGAAACTCCACGTAAATCGATCGTTCAGTATTTAAAGAGTGTACCCATATTCTACTTGAGTGGTGAGCAGCTATACACGCAGCTGCCACAGTAATATACTCTTCTTCCTCATCTAAAGCGTCTAAAAGTCTCGTATCCATTCCGCAACGATGTGCACCTTGTGGGAACCAAACAACAACTAACGTGAATTCGACACGAGACGTCAGCGTAGTGTGCACACCCTTTTGACGAATAAATGTAGCCTATATTTTATTTAATCATATTTCACTTAATTTTTTCAAATTAACGATTTTCTGAAAAATCACATAAAAAGAAAAAATTTTTTTCAGAAAATCGTTAATTTGAAAAAATTAAGTGAAATATGATTAAATAAAATATAGGCTATAGGCTATTTATTCTCCCGTGAACTATTTTGTGTTGAATATTGCACCGCCTTACTTCATACTGTTACCAAAATTGTAAACAAGCACATTGTTACCAGAATTGTTAATCAGATACCAGCACGAACCGGCTTGCTTTCAAACCAGGATTGCAATCAGTTTATGACAATTCCGCATTTCGTTACTCCGATAAAGAGTGCAGTCCAAGTTCGTTCTATGTGTAACTCGTATATGATTTTATCAGATCCCCAAATTTAATGATTCGATTTTATGAACATATTTAAAACTTTATGAAAGTAGTATTGGTTTCAGTTTAAAGAATCACATTGCACGGAACAGGTCAGTTACAGCCAGTCCATAAAGTTATTTTAATCAAACCTGTAACACTTTAAAAGAAAATAAGATTTTAGTCCTCTCTTTGCATCAAGAAATACAATAAAGATATTTTTCGTCTGTCTGCTATTAACTCTTTTTACAGCTCGATTGTAAAAGTTATTTGCATTTTATGTTTAAAAGCAAGCGTTTGTATACAGGATTAATAGCAGTTGTTTCAGTGGTAATTTAATTACAGTACACATTAAATTATATTAGATTATGTTTCACTTTCTTTATGATGAAATCATTTTTCATTTTGTATGATTCTGTACCACAAAAAAATATAAGTAATGCTTATATACTATCACACATTTGTCTGACTGACTGTCACAGTCAATGACTTGGGAATGGAGAAGCAGTCACGCTAGAATGTGAAGTAATTATAAAAAATTCTCACTTGCATAATAAAAAATATATGCCAATAATCTGATAACAAATATCTTAATGTAAATTTTGGGGAGTTAAGATTTTTTGTACCAAAAAATAAATATTTTAAGATAACGACTGATTTAATGATAGGCCTATGAAAACTATTTTGTTGAACATCTTGCGATATGTAGTTTAAGGCTCGGATCCCTAAATTCAAAACGGCGAAGTTTGCTACCAATTTCAATGTTAAAATAACCTAACCATATCTTCACTTTTAAGCACATTTTTGTGTTATTTTTGTCAAAAAGCGAAAGCTGTATTTTTTCTTAAAGTAAAATCGATTTTGGGTGTTGATTGCTAAGGTTTTTTGCAATATCTCTTTTTGCAACTGAGTAAAAAATGAATAAAATCTACTATCATTTACTGTTTATATCATACGTTTATGAAAACATTAAAACGGTCTTTGAAAATGTATTCAGCAATCAACATCCGCATATGACAGTACTTCAAAATGAAACAAAAATTTTAAAAAATTTCCACAAATTAACGGAAAAAAATACTTATTCTGTAGCATTGCTCTTATGGGAATCAGATTCAATATGGCGGTCAGGGTATTGAAAGAGATATCCCGAAAGGTTTTTTAAAAAATGTCGCCACCCTCTGTTTCTGAAAATACTGACGCAAAATTGTTGAAAAACCCACAGTACCCTTACAGCAACACTAATTCGGATCAATAGGTCATGTAGCTGAGGGGTTATCGTACCTGACTCCAAAGCTGGTTTAAACATACCTTGTATTGTTTTAGCACATCAATTTGCTTACTTTTGTTATAACCTTGTTACACTTTACACAGATAACAAGGAAACATTCACATCCAATTCTCCATATCGTAACAATGACGTCATCATTAAGTTAGCTTTGTTGAAGCATTGAACTTGTTTTGGTTTATTGTTTCTAGACTGTTTTGTTGGCGGTGCGTGACGTCACCAAACAGCTGTTCACGACAATATCTCATTGTTTATTGACAAGTGCATTAGTTAGTTCAGTTTCGTAACGGACCCGAGCATTGTATTCAATCAAGAGTGCAATTAATTATAACAGCATTTAACCCTCTGGTGATAGATTTGTTTTTAATTTATTTTGTAACTTGTCTCTCTCTATAACTAATAGACGACTTACAGTGGAATAAGAGACGGACTAAGCCAATTTCAATAGCTGGATGAAACGACAACTTAACAACTGGCAAATGACAAACCACAAACAGACAACAAATCTGCTCTTTTTACATTTTAATTATTAATTAATTTAATCGGCTGTAAAGTCTTTTGGTTATGTGCCTACCATATTCAAAATATATTCAGGCAAATAGAATTACACATGAAGATTAATTTAAGAAGCGGCTTTTTAATAGAAAATGTGTTAGTCATTGTTAGTTTTTATTAACTACTTTAGAAATTAAAAATCAAGGAAATTAAAATAAATAGATTTTATTAATCAAAGGTACCAGGAGAGTTTATATGTACTTACATAGTTTTCGTATTACATTTTTATATACCTGCATTAAGTAACTTAGGTGGATTACTAATAAAGTAAGTGTCATAAAATCGGCACTGATATTTTCTATGTATTTATTAAATATCTTGGCATAATTTGCTTTTGGTTTTGGTTAGATTTTGTTTCTTTAGAAAGGTTTTATCTCAGCCATTAAAAAAGTGCCCCTTTACATTAATCAAGTCTTGATTAACGATTCCGTGAATCGTGCAAAATATTTTTTTTCATTACTAGTCTGTAAAGTAAGAAAATTATTTCGGTACTAGATCGTGTTTTTCGGACGATTCAAAGTGGAGCACGTAAATTCGATTAATTACCAAAATAGCACTTTTGCTATTTGTAATGGGCTATACTTTTCGTCACACTGCAAATGGTTTTAAGGTTTTTGCTTTTTTGGGGAAATATACCAGCATGATATATCACTCACTGTACATACATTTTTTCTCTATGCTATTTTACAAACTATGAAGTGCTTTTGATTTTTCAGAAAGTATTTCTTCTGTGATTCGTTTGGTTCTTAATTAAATTAAATTATTTGCTCGTTTTGTGCTATTATTAATATATTTTTAGATAACAAAAGTAATAAGACAAATGCGAAGACATTCTAAATATGACAAACGTTGACATAACATATTTGTTTTATTTAATGAGAATAATGTTTTGTTGAAACTAAAAAAAACAGTAATAGGAAAACGACTGATTTTAATGTATTGAAAATTCTATTTCAATACACAGACGAGTTGAAATCGTGAATTAAGTTACCATTTTGTAGTTTCTCTGTCAGTTTGTTGAATTAATTTATTTTAGTTAGAGGTAATATATATGGGGTATATTTATAAAACTTTTGTTTTTTGTTCCTTTTTACCGTTTGTCTATGTCTCTGTCACAGTCCAATTACTTAAGAACGAATAAAGGTATCAAGTTGAAATTTGACATAGTTATAAAACATAATAGCCCGCATACATTATAAAAATACAAACTCAAAATATATTTTACTAACCATTATTGGGGTACAAGTTTCGTTTTATTAAACTGTAGTATAAAGAATTGTGTATTTAATATAGCCAAAACTAGTAAACACATATTACGAACACAGCCCATGTACTTTACAGGAGAACTACCGAAAATCCAACATTCTGTGAAAATGTGTTTTTCATTCGTGCTATACTGAAATCCTGTTTTTAGGAGTCGTCATCTCCTCTCATTTCGCTTATACAATGTATAATCTATACATATATACATATAAATAAAATTGAAGTGTCTGTCTGGGATTTCGAAATAAATACCTTTTCTAAGGTGATATGATTATTCACACTTTACCAAGACCTAAACAT
>JAGFPH010000149.1:395803-407181 GCA_018207615.1 Philaenus spumarius
AGTATGGAAAGTAATTAAATTCTGTTTCCATCAAAATAAAAGGACCAATTTGCCAAATCAAATACTTCGTTTTTTATGCCTGTCGGATTCCTACACTGGACGCAGAGGTGTTGCAATGTTTGCGGGTCTTTTGTCCAACTATGAATAGAGTTTTGTATTCTTCAGTATTATTTAAGAGGTAGGGCCTATTCCATGAATTTTACAAATATTTATCGGACTATAAAAATAATAACTTGATAGCAAAAAAAAAAAAAAAAAAATGTTCAAACTTACTATGGAATTTGAAATTCGTAAAACAATAAAGGAATTTATTCCTTCTAAAATTAGTGATTTATAGATTCCAATTTTACTATCCGTGGTCTACTTGTATTGACACGATTTATTATCTATGTAAATGTGCCAACATTTATTTAATTTCCCTCTTTAAGGAGCTTTTTTATATCTGTATTTCGTATGATTTGTATTGTAAAAATGTATTATTAATCCCGTCCTACCTAAATTAATTACATCGAAGAAATAAGGACGTCCCACGTTCTAACCATTCTCATATTAAAAATGTACTCGGAAATTGTATACAAAAATATATTTTGTCTGACATTACGTAGGTTTTCTTAAATATTTACATACATATAATTTGTTTATTACAGGAAGTAGTTTGTTAGACATCCCGACCGTCTAAATTACTCATGATTGCCTGTTTAACTGGGAAATACCAAACAATTTTAACACATATTAAAACGTAGTAATATTCTAGAAAAATACTGTTAACACATTTAAAATTATGTGTTCCGTCCTTCTATAATATATAAATATTATTTTCCTCGGTTCTCTTAGAGTTCATTTTGGGGTAAACAGGAATAAATGAGCTTAAACGATTACATAAATGTTGGTTAAGCTTTGCTACATAGTGCGAAACATTATTACAAATGTTTAAATTTCACTTTAGCCTAATATAGAGCTGAATGGCTATGAGTTTCTTAAAAGTACAGCTTTAGTAAATTATTTTTACTAGTGGACCGGGCAATGCTTCGCTATTGCTTGATTTACCTAACCTAAAATTATATTCAGTTTTTGATCCAAATCAGTTGTTGATCAAAATCAGCTGTTGATCAAAATCAGCTGTTTTAAGCTTTTCATACGAACAGCTGTGTTTTGTGCCCCTGATAAAATCAAAAGAAATCTTTCTTCTTCTTCCTTAAGATTGACCTTCCATAAGATTAACATGGCAACTTTGAGGGCCACTGGGGCGAAGCCCTTAACATACATTGAGCTCATTTTAAGGGAAGCACAACTTCAGAGTGAGCTCTGTAAAATGACACCAAAAACATCAAAATCGGTTAAAAACTCTAGGAGGAGTTCTACTCACAAAATAACCCCTAGCAAATTAATTATGTATAGATTGCAACAGTTTCATAACAACTGGGAAAATAGTTTAATTTACTAATAAAATAGGTTGAAATTCAAACAGCTTAAAGTGATTTGTGTTCATATTATGTTATATACCGTGTGTCCCACGAAGAGGTTTAAACGTTTGATTTTTTATATCTTGCCCATTAATGCATCGATCTCTTTCATATAAATTGATATTTTACACACCCCACAATAGAGGCTTTAAAAATGTTCTGTGACATTTTAGCAGTGCAATACTTGCAGAAACAAAAGGGTGGAATAATTAAAAATGTATTCATTTTCTACCTTCAAAAATAACTTTCTTGAGTTGGTACCAGATTGTTTACTGCTTTGCAGTTCTAACGCTCATTGTTGATCAGCTGTTTGATGGAACAATATTGCTTCAGCCATAAACAAACCTAACGTAACTTTCTCTTTTAGTGCAGTTTATTTTGAATTTGAGGTTCGCAAAATGGCTTTTACTGTTGAACAAAAAGTAAAGTGTTGTGCGTGGGTTATTGCTTTTTGTTACGTTACAGAAGCAGTTATACAATTTCAGTTGCCTACCCAGGAGTTGAACCTAGCATAAGGTCCTACTATGGGATGTGGCAAGGTTAATACAATAGCGGCAATGGTTGATTATAGTCTATTAGTGTTAAGCAACAAATAGTTAGGTAATACCTTCCACAATTTTTAGCAATAATTCTTTTTCCTTTAATTATTTAAGAACATTAATCCCCTATAATCGAATACCAAACCAGCTTCAATATACTTCCTCACCAATCCACATTTCATAAACCACAGTTAAGCCAATTTTCTTCAACAACCACCGCTACAACAGTTCTACAACCATAGCAACAGCTCGGCGTCAGGAGTCGGGCAGTTTAACCTCCTCGTCAACTGTTCTGAGCGAGTCAGTTAGTTAAAACACCTCATTAAACTATCATAAGAGAGAATCAACCCGTACCAAATGGGTGTGTACATTCGATCAACTACATTTATCAACGATCACACTATACAAACTGTTGTCCATCAAGATTCGTTCAATTTGAACCCTTAATAAACTCCATCCAAATAGTTCATCCATCCTAAAATCCATAACAACTTACCAATACCTTATCCCACTTCTTGTATCAAATTAAACCCCCGTAATTTGTTAAGTTTTTGTTTGTAACCCCCCCCCCCCCCCAACAAAAACAAAAACATAGTTGGTCCACTGTCATTCCGTTTACTAATTACAATTCCTTTACCATACATTATTATTATTATTTTTATTCTTCTTTGCCTGTGCACCGGGTGATCTATCACGTAGTATTTAATCGATATCCCTCCCACCTACTCCTGTCGCCCAACCAACTCGTTACCAAGAACTATTTTTATACTTTATACTTTGCGAAGCAATATTATGGAGGTAGTAAGGTTTTGGGTCGTACTAATGCATGGTGTGGAAGTGAAAGCAGGTGTAGTATGCGAATTCCACCTAATTAATTTGTCTTCAGTCTCCCTTAAGTCCTGGTCGTGATTAGGGTAGTATGATCTTTATCTTCCCCCGGTCTCGTCGCGGCTGCCATAAAGATGAGGGCTATGATGAGGAAAGTATGGTACCCTTCCCTTTCCTACCTGCAACGTCTAGCCCTGCATAGTTTCGGGGGGCGATAGTATTTTTTTTGCTTGATGGGGGGAGGGGGATGTGCTTGAGACGCGCTCAGGATCGGGGTTCCGATTGGAGTTAGATCTCTGAGCCGAGTCTCGGAACGTAGGACGATTCCAACAAAGATTGAGTGAGCATTGACACCACACGAGCTATTCAATTTTAGAGAGGGAGACCGGAACACATTGGACGTCGAAACAGGAGCCATCGATTAGTTAATGGGTATTTAATTTGTGTATATGCTGATTAATTATATCGGTATGGCCGGCTAAGCGAAACGCGATTGGCTACCGAAATCCGCGGAACCCGATACGATTGTCAGTAGTCCGTTTGGCCGATAAAATAGGGTTATGGAGCTATAGCTTGGTTAGGCTGAGATCTTCCATCAACCGTATCAGTGTATAGTGTTAGTATTTATAATAGGTATTATAAGTTGATAATTAATGTTTAGTCAAAGCTAAATCCGTGAGTTGGTGATGTAATATTGGTTGGTCGGTTGTCAGTGATTCTCTCCCCCCCCCCCCTCTATAATTAGCCCCAACTGATTTCCTCAGCGTAGCAGAATATCGGTTAATTGGCACTATTTTGCAACTTCATCGATCAACAACACACGGGTAACATAATTTCATTTCCCCCAATACTCAATTTTTACTAAATTTCCTAGGCTAGGCTAGCCTCTGGCAGTTCGACCAGTGTCTGTTCGTCTCAGTAGATTTTCTCCGTAACTGATGAAAGTATCACAAAGACATTTTACACATTTATAAAGCATATCCTGACTGTTGCGGCGTAGCCTATATCTAAACAATAAAAACTTGATAGAATATTAGGCCTAAATAATGTAGTTAGGACTGCCAACTTTCGGTAGCCTAAAAGTAAACAAGTTATGATATTGTCGTAAGAAGAGATCAACTTTAAAAATATCCCCTCTATTTCAAAAATACTGCAACTAAATAAATAGAAAAAAGTACAATAATAAATAAAACTAGTGGTGTTAATAGATTGCTACTTGTCAACTTGAATTTCGAATTAAAGAAAAGAAATCCAACGCGGTGTGCCAGAGTTCCAATATCTGGCAAGAACTGTTCTCTGCGCTCAGACACCTCGAGCCACGCTCTCTAAGGTTGCTACATTTATTGTTTAACATTGGTTTAAATGCAAGTTAGGGCAGTTAGATATTTGCGATCCCACGCGGCGTAAGCTAGCAGCGTAATCTAGCTCTCTAAGATTCAAACATCATTTTAAAGCGTATGTTCCCCGCTATTAACCGTAAACAGGAAACTAACTTAAAATTAATATTTTCGTTAAAAAATTTATTAAAAAACTTTCATATGCAAGTTCATATGACTCCTAATGAAAGGCAACATCTATTAAAATCTGTTTAACTAACTTGACAGCTGTTATTTAGTTTGTTTACATTTTATTTGCAAGTGTAATCACTCAAATCAGCGTAAAGTACGAAATATTCTCACGAGTCACCTAGTATTTCATTTATTAGCGAATTTCCATACGAAAAATGAGCTATTGCAGTGGCCCTTATGGTGAGACCCAAGGACGGGAGTAGCAAATGAGCACCGATCATGGTCCCCAGAACACGTTTTGGGGTGTCATTAAAATTCATATATATATATATATGTGTTCGAACTCTAGCGGCCGCATTTTAAGTCCGATTTGGTCGAAATTTGGTACACGTGTTGGTTGTCTATGTCGCTCGGACGAGTTCTTTAGCCAAACAAATCCAACAACCGGAAGTATGTTTTTTGACTGGATGACGGGAAGTAAATATTTTTTAATATTTTGACTACGAGAATGAGATTTGTTAAGAGTTTTTCTAAAAATATAAATGTAGGATGTTATTCTGCACATTTTGTTTTTTTACACGACCTTATAGCTCGCTTGGTTCCCCCATAATCGACCAAAACGTAAAATACCATAAAAGTACCCGGTTCGAAACCAAGTGGTGCAAACTCGCGAGGCCACTAGGAGCAAACAAATTCTACTAATATATTGCGTACACACAGACAGCTGTTCAACGCCTTCGTGAGTAGACCTATTTTCCAAATTGTTGGTTGAAACCCTAAAACATAGGCATTTAAACTTAATTTTGGAAATTTGTTCACCCCAACTCACGTCAGTGGTCTAGCTGCGTGGTCGAATTATTTACTTTCTGTTAGTGCTAGCGCAGTATATTAATACTGCTTTAAATTTATCTTCGCCGTGGTTGCTGTTTATTGTATGACCTGATGATGCGTTTATGTTATTAGTTTTAAGTATAGAACATTTTTAGGATGACTGACCGTACGGAAACCTTTGTCAAACTCGTATTTCTCAGGTATATGCATGATGATATCTTTGCAATACTTCTGCAGTCGCATGATGCGAATGAGCATTACGACAATATGATAAGCTGATTCTTAGACAAAACCAAAATGAATTTACAAATACACACACACATTTAAAGGACGACCCAAGAGGATCCCACAAGCTAATGGATATGCTGCACGTTCCGTATGTCCGTCTGCCTGCCACCTGTATTATATTAGACTTAGTACGTGACTGTCAACGTGTCACTGAGATGAGAAGATGTGTCTTGAAATCCAATAAAAAGTTGTGTTCCTTTCAAGCATTGCCTATGCTGTTGTGTGTATTCGTCATCAGTATCAAGATTTGGCCTACGCAATGTTGTATATACTATATAGTTGGAGAAAAGCAGTCAGCAATTTAAAATTTAAGAAATACAAATAGTGCCATTACAGGCATTAAGGTTATTAGCTATTTTAGTTATTAGCTTAGGTGAACAGAGAGTGTAAAAGTTTAAATATATTCACGGTTTTATGTGAAATTTTGCACAGTTCTGAATTTTTCACAAAGGGAATCTTTATTGAGTTACCAAATACTAAATATGACATTGATTCGAAATAGTAAATTTTTTAAATTAAGAGATCTTGTATATTTTTCTAAACTTATAATTTGGAACACATCTTCAACAATTGGCATTTATGTTTGCCATTCAGGATTAAATGTTTACTGTATACCACTTAACTTGTTACAATCAGTAGTTTAAATGTTAGAACATTTATTCTGGCAGCTCTATCCAGAGCTCTATCGGTATTCCTTTTTATACCATCTTCAGGTGACAAATACCTTTTGCATATAGCAAACTTGAAGGGGTAGGTTTAAAAATGTGTTTTACCTCGACTCTACGAATGAGAAGGAATGCATACGCTAAACCTCTTAAAATCCACGGCGGCATCAGTTTTAACTATCAAAACATTTTTTTTTCTGTCTCGTTTTAGTTTCAGTTTTATTATTCTTGACAGGATGTGACTTGCTCAAAAGTACTGAAAGTGGTCTTCTTTGTAACTTGAGTACAAGACGGTTTCTATTCCTGTAATAAGTCAGTGGCGATAGATAGTTTAACCTTCCGTGATTCAATGTGTAAACGTTTGCTTACGTGGGTGACCTTTACCTTACAAGGAAATATCGATTGTGATGCATTTTCTCGAAAGTTCATACGTTTGATCTTTATATCCATCTGTTCCGGCAGAATTCCTTTCAACATTTTATACATTTTGTGTTTTTCAAATCGATAAGTAAGTCAAATAATTTTTCTTATCGAGTTTGTTTAAAATATATTGGTAGACCTCTAATGTAAAATGTAAATATTACAGCCAGTTTAGAGAGCTATGGTAAATTTTCAATTTACATTTACATAAGATGTTCGTTTAAATGTTATTCATTAGCTTTAGTAAGCACTCCCAATGGAAATAGTATCGGTCATATAATGATAAGCTTAATTAGCGAATTTCCATAGGAAAAATGAGCTATTGCAGTGGCCCTTATGGTAAGACCCAAGATCGGGAGTAGCAAATGAGCACCGATCATAGTCCCCAGAACACGTTTTGGGGAGTCATTAAAAATCATATATATATATATATGTATATATGTGTTCGCACTCTAGCGGCCGCATTTTAAGTCCGATTTGGTCCAAATTTGGTACACATGTTGGTTGTCTATGTCGCTCGGACGAGTTCGTTAGCCAAAAAAATCCAGCAACCGGAAGTACGTTTTTTGACAGGAAGTAACTATTTTTTGAGATTTTTACTGCGACAATGAAGTTTTTTTTAGAGTTTTTTTCTAAAAATATAAATGTAGCATGTTATTCTGCACATTTTGTTTCTTTTACGCGACCTTATAGCTCGCTTGGTTCCCCCAAAATTGATCAAAACGTAAAATACCGTAAAAGTACCCGGTTCGAAGCCAAGTGGTAGAAACTCGCGAGGCCACTAGGCGCAAACAAATGCTACTAATATAGTGCGTACACAAAGACAGCTGTTTAACGCCTTCGTGAGTAGACCTATTTCCCAAATTTTTGGTTGAAACCCTAAAACATAGGCATATAAACTTAATTTCGGAAATTTGCTCAATTCACGTCAGCGGTTCAGCTGCGTGGTCGAATTATTTTAAACATATAAATATTAGTATAAGAATTGTAACACTTCTTAGCAGGAATACTGTTAAAATTTCATCTCATATTTTTCTAATAATTTTTATTTAAAATTTTCTGAACACAATTATTTTTTAACAAAATTTTCATCCTAGAACATGTCTATTCTTTTCGTCAGAGAGTGCAAAGCAGATTTATTTCGCGAAAATTGTAAAGCAATATTTTTTTATAGAATAAACTTTGAACACAAAATCTCACAACTAATACGTTTATTAACTCAAACGCCTTTCAACGACAAAGTCGCCATCTTCAGTGATGCATGAGCTACAATAGTCAAACTATAGCTATTGAGTTATAGCACTTGGTAGGTTTCCTTTCTTTTGAAGCTATGTTATTTAACCAGATTGTTGGATATTCATATTTCATTAACTTTTGTTTCTTAATTAGCGATCATAACATTATTCGTATACACAAGTAATATAAAAAACCAATTATTTGACATTTATTTTATAAAAATTCTGTTGAAATATGATATGACGAAATACGACGAGAATCTAGGTCTATAACAATGCAATAGTTTAAACAAGTTTGCTGCTGAAAGTAAAATGTTTTTGAGATAATTTACGCGTTGTCTCTCAACAGTGTAATTTAGTCCGACTTGCTCTTTAATAGTGAACATTTTATTTATTAATCTGACTTTGGCTTGAAGTCCCTTGTTCAAATGTCTGTCTATGATATCCGCCGCGCCGGTGCTAAGTACAATATATTTTAGAGAAATTGCTTATTTCAGTTTAATGTTTAAGTTGAATAGGCTTTCATTATTAATTGTTTATTTTTAGGCGATAATATCACATCGGTGTTTTTCGCCTTTAATTAGTTTTTTAAAACATCTATAGATTTTGTAATAATTTACATACTTATAATTCTTTTTCGCCAAACAGATTATTTATAACGAAATTATGGATACCGTGTTTTTAAGATTCTTGTTAATGGTTACGAATTAATAATTGGGATACAATCCAGATACAATTTGATCATATACATACATTGGTTTTAAATGTTGTAAAAGAAGTCGCACAAAACAGCACAACAGTAACTTTGACCGTATTTACTTTTTCTAAATGTACGTGCTGAAAGGTAAGTAGGGCAATCGGGTAGACATCGATTTCAAAGTTTTTAATTAAATAATATCCTTTCTATGAAACTCTTTCTGTTAGCAATTACGTTGAGGTTTAGGCTTTTGGTTTCATATACTAGTTCATACTTATCATGCAATGAGGGCGATTGTTTTTTAGTTTTAATATTAGTTGGAAATGTTTGTAAATATGTGAATATCAGCAGATGTCGAATAAAGTTATTGGGAAACTGACAATTTGACTGTGATATATATTTCAAAACCGACTTTGCATCTTGTTTTTCTTTCTTTTGTTTTTTGTTTGCATTAATAATGTACGTTTTACTTTATTTTTTTAAGAACAACGAAAAAAAGGTCTAAAACTTCAAAATATTATGATGAAAATCAATCAAATAAAAAAACCCCTGTAAATATTATGAATTCAAATACTGGTAATCTTAACTAGCTGTACTTACATCTGAATCTAAACATCTAGTTATACTACTGAGATCCAACTCGTCCGTAAAACATTTACACAAAACAATAATTTCCCAGTTGGACGCATATCAGTATCTAAACACTATCCACAATATTGAATTAATTGTTCTTGAAGCAATAAGTACTGTCGGTAAATTAAGTATATCCTTACAGTAAAATTTGAAAATTTTTTATATTAATTTATTAAGATGAGCACAGATAGTTCAGGATTTTAAAATTAAGAAGTTATTATGAATAGATGGCCAACAGAACAGAACTTTGTGAACAGAAATAGATGGCCAAATTCTGTAAAACGATTTAATATAATAAAATGGAACTTTTAAAAGTGTTTTGTCCCTACCTCCGAATAAAGTTTAAATTCACTCTTTTCTGTAAAGTAACATTTACAAATTGATTTATCTTAATTTTGAACATCAAAAATATGAGATAGTTTATGAGATGTGTTATTTTTATTATTGCTAAATGTTAATGCGTTAATGAAAAGACCGATTCTCAGGTTTATGTCTGGTCTTGGATTTTACTTGCACGTTCTTATTAAATATGCCATACCAGGCCGATCCAAACTGGTTTCCCATTTCTTATTTTAATTCACCAATGTTTTTACATTACCTCCATAAAAACATATTAGTAAATCCTATTTTATGATATAAAATGGTAGAAACTTCAATAATGTTATTTACGTAATTAAAATTAATAATTTAGAATTTTAGACATTTTCAAGTATTTAATTTTACAACATCTTTTAAAATATAGTAATAACAAATTTAAATACATTAAGATTTGTCTAGGAAATCTTGTTCTTGGAAGGAGCGGACATAATTTTTAATTATTTGTAATTCATGCGTTTTATTTCCGAGTTACTTGAACTCAAATTTCAATGTTTTCCTATCTAGAACCAATATATTATAGACTAATATTCTAAAAGTAGTTTAAGTACTTCCTAAATTTAAGCTACATGTTGTCCGAAAATATGTTAACTTTAAATTAGCGTGTTGCAAGTAATAGGTTATAGCACTGATCTGCAGACATTTCACAAAAAATAATTAACTCCTTAATAATGCAGGTACTAATAAATGGAAACTTAACTCTCTTAATTTAAAAAAAAGTCAAACGTTTTTGAAAAGGCAGCGATTATTTAATCTTATCATCCCTAAATGATTTTTTAACATATTTTGTGTCTTATACAGCTTTGCAAAATTCAGGCGTCTATAATACAAAAATACGGTTATCACTGCCGAGCTATTCCGGTCTGAGATCGCGTGATAAAGTCCGGATGATCAACTCGCCTCGACTAGGATCACAAGTCACTTGCATGACACTGATCGCAAGAGCGAATATTCAAATTGAATATTTTTATGGGAGCTTTTTTGATGAATCGGCATTAAATTTGGCTGGAAACAGAGAATTTTATTATTTGTTAAAATTGTTAAATATGTTCCACTACAGATCCCATATCTGTCTCTAATTACGAGGAAGAGAAGATATACCAGGTGTCTTAAAAGTCCCACCCCCTCCCTTTAACTTTTGTGTTTGTTAAAACAAATTTCCTTTGGGGAATGATACTAACTTAGCCCAAAGTATCTTTTGAAGCAATCGGAAGTTTTTAGTATCCCCTAAAAATGGGGGATTTTGGAAGCAAGTCAAAATTTTTAAATGGGAAGTATGGTCATGTGATACCTTATTTTAAAGGTATATTTAAGACTAGGAAAATGACATAAATAAAATAAAAATCGGACCATCCAAAACAAACGTGTTGAAATAAATCGACATAAAGTTGCTAATATCTCGAAAAGGAAGAGTTTTTAGAAAAAATTTCAAGAGACAAAAAATGTTTATTTCAAAGTGCTTTACCTAAACTATTGCTTCCAAATCGATTTCGTAAATTTTAAATCGACTCCTACATCTTAGAAAATTTTGTAAAAAATAAAATTTACGAAATCGATTTAAAAGCAATTTTTTCTAAAAACTCTTCCTTTTCGAGATATTAGCAACTTTATGTCGATTTATTTCAACTCGTTTAGGGCCGCCATTTTGTTTTGGGTGGTCCGATTTTTCTTTTCTTTATGTCATTTTCCTAGTCTTAAATAGAACTTTAAAATGAGGTATCACATGACCATACTTCCCATTTAAAAATTTTGAGTTGCCCCTAAAATCCCCCATTTTTAGGGGATACTCAAAATTTCCGATTGCTTCAAAAGATACTTTGGGCTAAGTTAGTATCGTTCCCCAAAGGAAACACAAAAGTTAAAGGTGGGGGGTGGGAATTTTAAGACATCTGGTAT
>JAGFPH010000149.1:427181-460934 GCA_018207615.1 Philaenus spumarius
GTTATACATAATTATATATAGTTATATATATATATAATTATGTAAAGAGACAATATAGTAATGCATCTATATGCATTAATATATTGTTCTTTACTTTCAAAATTGTATGTTACAGATTTCTTACAATAATTTCTCAATTGTTTTACATAGCTGAAATCTTTATGAATTTATTTTGGTAGCTTAACTGAGCTAATTTTGTATTTCTAATTTACACGTGAGACATGTAAATAAATAACTACTAAACCTATCAAGAATTCTTAAATTAAAAAAAAAAATCTTTAAGACCTGGTAGGTTATTAAATTGGAGTAATATATGCAATGATACCTTTAAAACTATTTTGTCCTATATAACCACATACATTTTATTAATGATATTGTGAATTGTCTGTCAAACAGGAGACGTATTGGTAGAAAATTCTGAAACGCTCAGTATATAGCAAGGTTTTGATTTAAACAACTACTCTTACAGAATCTATATTTAGTCACAAGCAACGCACACAAAAGAACCATAAACTGAATTTTGTTAGATAAGAAATACTGTATTAAAGTAATTGATTGGGTTTATAAGTTTAATAAAATAAAGTAAACAGAGTATTTTATACAGACATGGTTTAAACTGATGAAAACCCAAAAGTATTTTAATCAAATAAAGAAAATCAATTCAATTTCATTTTTGTGCAGATTAAACAGGTATGTTGTAGAAGAATTTAGACGTGGCATGAGCAAATTGTTTGTTTTACGTAATTAATTACATTTTCCAAGAAAACTTTTCCTCTATTTCAACTTTACTTGCTTTATTTTTTTATTATTTTTGAAATCTATTTTACCCAAGTTTTACCAGAAATTAAATGTTACAATATTTATTAAATAATTCTTTATGGGAATTTCATTTGTTAGCTTTTAAGCTTACCTGGTAAGGGTAAGGGGTGACTTCCGAAGTAGGATTTTTGTTGAGTATAGCAAACAAGAGAAGGCCACACAACTTGGTACAGGGTGCTACTAAAGTTTTGCAACCTCTTTGAATTTTTAAACTTTTTTAAGATAGTGCGACCAAACTTTTAAATTATGGGAAATTTTAAGGAACCTGTTTAAATTTTCATCACTTTCAATCAACTTTTTATTGTTAATTTAATTAAATCATTGTCCTGAAATAATAGAACAAGTAATATTCATTTCGGTTCAATCTTGTTTAAGATATTTTATTTGTAAAGAAAATTCAATCAACAGTGTTATTTCATAATAAATAAACCTTCATGGCAATGATTATTTATTTATTGAGGTTTTAAATTTTTGTGAATAATAATGGTTAACGTTAATTTTTTTAAAGATTTATTTTTACTGATAAAAAAGGAGCTGAATAATGGAAATTCAGTTTTTTGCTGTCATTGTAATACTGTTGAACGTATGACAAAGTTTAAATGCAAGAAATGTATAGCTTTTAGTTTGATGTACTTCCATAACCTTCATTGCTAGATATGACATTGTTTAGATATGAAAATTTCCATTTTACCGAAATTTAAATGACAAAATACCAAAATTGTACATTTTCTGAACGAGTTTGTCAACAGCAGTGTTTGGTAAAATGTTTGATTCTAGGAGTAAAATTACAAACATACATCATATTTATTTCGTGCATGGCCACTAACTTGAAATGGGATAGATTAAGTGTTGCTTTTTCCTAAAATGTTTATTTTAAAAGTTCTTTAAAATGTTGCAACACACAATAACAATTATAATTTTTGTCTTGCAACTATTAATCAGCTGTTTTATCCATTTCAGCGTACAATTGATTGCTAAGGTAATAAATATTAAAGTGGCTACAAATCTTTGAAGATCTTCGTTAAATATTGTTTAGATGGGTCTTATAAATCACTCGAACTACCATTCGAAATCAATCCTCCCTGGGGATATTTCTAGTTTTATTGCCATACATTGCTAGACTGTAGGCTACCAAGAATTTCCATTGGAACAGGAAATGGGACGCGGTCCATAGAAACAAACTACAAGTCGTGCAATAAATATGTAAATTTGGTAATCTTTTTCAGAAATAGTTTTGTAACTGGTCTTTTAAAGGAATTTATCGATACTAAATATTTACTTAATACTACTAGGAATTGCAATAGATCATTAGAATTAAAATTGAAAAAAAAGAAACTGGGAAGTATGTTACGTGCAGTTCTATAATGTACATTATAGATAGATATGTAACTTAAGACATAAAATACAATAAAAATTAATCTTTATTGAAATTTCTCAGGATCAAATAATAGTGTTTTAGGTTGTATGTTTTGGACAGTTCACGTAAAAGGTGTTTAAAATATTTGCATAAAAGTTTTAAACATTTTAGCGAAAAAACATTTTCCAATGTATTTCAAGATAGCAGCTAAATAGTCACAACTTGAAAAGTTGCTGTTTTTTAATAGCGCGTTGTTCGCATAACAATTATTTGCTGCTACTCCCACTAAAATGTAACCTTTAATTAACCTTAAAATGATTACCGTAATATCTGCGATATAACAAATGTTTTTAATGCCTTTTTGATTGATGCTAAAACACATTTATGTTTTCTTTTTAATTCAAGTGGATTCGTTCGGCAAGAGATTAAAACCATAACACTTATTTGAGACTCGGTCTTGAAATAAAAACAGATATTTCATACGATTTTTACTAATCAAAAGTAAGTTTCCCCAGTATTTGGTAAAGCCTGCTCCTAAAATCTACTAAAAATATTTTTTACATTTTCTCTATTGGTCAATTTATTGAGAAAACGTTTTAAACCCAAACGCTAGGTTGAATACACGTGCTCTGGTCGTACAGTGTACATTCGTGTTTACTCTGTATTGATTCAATTTTTAATAATGCAAATAAATTAAAAATGTTCAGTCAATCTACTTAAATTGGTTATTAATTTAATAGCAATTTTGTATTTGGTTCTATGTGAGTCGATAAAAAGACAAAACTAAATGGTGTATCAGTATGACTTCATTAATTAAAAAGTTTATGTTATTAAATACTAGCTGTGTCCGTGCTTCGCTATGGGTTAAGCTCGATAAAAAAAAAATATAAATTTCAAAGGCATCCCGTATATTCTTTGTTAATACGCTATTTACACTATGTACTACTTTCTTAGCTCAAGTGTATAAAATATTTATCATTTAGATTTATTAATACCTGTCAAAGGACAGCCTTTTTATATGCTTATTTAAAGAACCTCCTTGTAAACAACATGAGTTAGTGGAATTTGACTTTTATCTATATTTCTAACGCTTTTTAAGTTTTAATAACCCTAAACGGAAAATATTTTAAAATTCCGTCTTATTGCACATCTAGAACATAAGGAGAACCACTATGTTAATTCTCAAGTTAATATGTTTTGTCGTTTTTGAGATATAGTGACGAATAGTGAGTCAGTGGCATTTGACTTTTATCTATATTTCTAACGCTTTTTACGTTTCAATAACCTTAAACGCAAAATATTTTAAAATCCCGTCTTATTGATACATTATTATTGCGATGTAGTTTTAGTTGTGCTATAATTTTACAATATCCGTTGATAAATTAATTAAACCTTAATTCATAAAAGTTCCTCTGTGATCAGAATTTACACAGATTTGAGTTTTGTGATTTGAGACACACGAAGTCTGTATTTAACAGCACAACAATTGTGTTTCATAATTTGCCGAAGTAAAAGTAAATATTATCAATATATACAGTAATATATCTTTGTTGGATTGTTTAAATGTGTTTGAGGCCTCCCACATTGCATATTGGGTTAAAGTAGGTTGTATATCTACATATGCATACACAGTGAGATCGATGAATTGACCGACCAAACAACAATGTCGTATGTTACATCATAATTTAGTTGAGTTGATTGTTTACTCGGCTTTGATTGAGTTGATCTACTTCTGCCCTTTCGTCGACGTAGGAGTGATTCAAAGAGGAAATGGTAGTTAAGCATTTAACAGTCGCGACATAGACTTTCCCCACTGAATAAGTTATTGCGTTTTAATTCTGCTTCAGAAGTTATTATATTGGGCATTATTTTGTTAGGTTTGTTTAGATTCAAAAGCTACTCAAAATTTGAATTTTCATTTTACTTTGTTACTACGTTTGATATATTAAAACTATTTCTAAAACAAAAGTAAAATACTTTGCTACGTTCTAAATTTATAAATTCTGAAATATTTTGTTAAATGAAACTTACCAAATGTATTAAGTAATTATATCATAACTATTTTGTGATGTAGGTTCAACAGCACAGAGAAAAAATCGCCTTACATTCTCAGATACCGCTGCTATGATAAAAAAGTGTTACGTCAAAATCTGTAAATCAACACTCACCACTCTAGTTACAACTGAGATAATGTTGCCAATCCTAAATTATGAGAGGGAATGGAGTCGTCTGTTTGTGGTGTAGTTGTGACAAACGGCTTTTTCTAACGCGTTATACTTTAATTATTCAAGTTATACATCTTGTTCTCTCTGATTTAACTAAGGCGTGGAGCAGCTGCGTCATCGATTTATATAAAACCAAATAGGCGTATTATCATATTTTGTTTATGTAACTTTTACCTGTATCTTGTGATTGATTTATGCGACTAGCTTCAGGACGGATTTTTAAGTAAAATTTGTTTACCATATAATATAGTGCATGGGGTGTTTATGAGTTCTATATTGGAGTAACGTTTTGTTATGTCCTGGTTACATTGGGATGAGCATAACTCTAGGGCAGATTGTACTGCTAAGGAAGAAATTCCACCGCGTGTTACATAACAAAATTATCTGTAACTAGTGGGTAATAAAAAAATAATTCCATCCGTTAGTCGTCGGAAGCAGGTGATAGTTATTCGTCTTCACATAAGCCACTCCGTCCTAAGTCGTATAGAATGTGGAGATTCATTTTACTTATTTTGCGCCAGAATGTTTTCAGCATCGTGACCAATTTTGTTATTCAGGAAATTGTAGGTGGTGATTTCGAAACCTAGATATAAGTATTAACTTGCCTGCATCGCCTGCATATTTCCATTGCAAGTTGTATGTGTTGTTTTAAATACGGTATGTTATTTCTTGTCAACTAGTTTTTAGTTTGTAAATTTAGGTTTGGACTTGAGTTTAACGTTTAGTTTTAATTTTAAACGTAGCAGGTGATGATAATCTGAACCAAGTTTTTGCCCTTACGTAATGTATATGTTCTCTCCTAATTTCTTTTATTTTAACAGATGAAATAGCATTGCATTGATCCAGAAATATGTGTCGCTTAGGTTGTGTTTAATTATTAATATACGACTTGGCTAAACGTCGAAAACCCAACTGCTGAACTACTTAGAAATGTATAACTATATTACGGTGAAAACAAATAATAAATAAATTGCCCGTTGAAATCACTAGATACAGAAACAACATTTTCGCTGTAAATTTAGATCTTACAAAACTCTCTTCTTGCGATTATTCATAATTTCGTCGCCGACAGTGAAATCTGCTTTAGTACGTTCTTACCCACTTCGCTTGGTGCGTTAAGATAGCGTCGTTAGATTTTGAAAATAATACAGTATGTTAAATTATCACAGTAGATTTTAAGTTTGTAGGTCAGATGTTGACTTCCTTTTGTTGTATCTTAATCTTGCCACTCGTGTGTGTGTACTATTGACAATTTGTTTCTCTATTTATGACTTAAAAGCAATAACACAACATAAAAAACTGATAATAAAAACTGTAGTTTGATTAGCTACCGTCAAGTATGCATTTCTTTTACTACGCATTTTATATTTGTTAATAAGTTTTGAAAATGTTATTTATGTTTTATGACTGTTTCAGGTGAGTATATCAGCTGAGAAATCTTGTGACCTAGTAAAGTAAGTTAAAGTACTTGTTTTATTAGCTCTTGTACCTGCTGCCATACTTGGCAAGCAGTAAAACGGGTAATTTTATGTTTAGCTTAACGTCTTTAGTTCGTGCATGCAGCTCAGACGATTATTTGGTTGCAGATTGAACTCAATGTGCATAATTAACAAGTGTAAGTATTATGATATAAATAATAACAAATTTAAGAAAAAAACTCTATCTTAAGTCTCTTTTAGGGAAATTTCCCCTGAGGTAATTTTTAAAAGAGCTTTATTTCATTACAATAACAGTTTAAAATGTTAGATGTAGTTTTTACACATTTCTAAAAAAAATGTTGCTCAAAACATCATTCCCTCCTCTCTATTAAAGGTACTCAAATACTTTCAGGAAAACTCGCAGATCTACGTTTTGGATAAAGTGATGGAAACATGTTTTTCTTTCATGCTAGGGCTGTTTGGTAGTTGGCCCTATATGTGCCTGTCTCTAGTTCCTACCACAATAACTATAATAAGAAAACGACTTGTTGATGCTTGTTATTAGTAATAGTTTATGACAAATTGTAGCGACACTATCAAGAGAAATTTAAAGTTATTGAACAGCATAACAAACTGTGCGCATTTTATACATTCTGCTGTTTTTTGTTGTTTTTATTTTTAGTTACGCACAATAAAAGCCTTTTTATAACTAAACATTTTGAGACGGTTGATGGTGTGGAACCCTTAGCGTGAAACCTTCACTTCACAAACTCTTTTTAGCATGTTTCGCAATAACATTTTACTGTAACAACATTTTTTAATATGCATTTGCATTTTAGAAACATTAAACTTTAGCTGCGTAAAAGTTACCAGACAACACTTAAATTAGAGTGATCAATTAATTTTTGTCCAAAGAAGATGTTCAGAATAACTCGTTAGATTAAAAATAGTTTACATCAAAATGAGTAAATTAAAGGGGAATTTATATTAGATTAATTTATTACAATTTCTTAATTTGCGTTAATATTAAATATTTGAATAAGGATTAAATCGAACGCTTTCCATTAAATACTTTGAATTACTATTTTAAAGACAAGAGAGATACATTTTAATTTAATTTACTGTCTTTTAAATGTAGACAAAGAGACTGTACGGTGAAAATATTTTGCCCACAACTAAACATGAAAATAGCAGTAAAGACAGAAAGTGAACTAAATGAGGATAAATAAATTGATTTAAGTTTAGACTGGTGGTCAGGTTCTGAGAGGCTTGTTATTAAGTACCGGTAGTTTAACCTTTTTAAATAATGAAACAATAACTTGTTAAGTTGAAGTTTGAATTGTATGTCCAACATAATCGAAACACTTTGCAGCTTAGTTTCCTTTTTACAAAATAATTCCATTTGGGTACAGGTGGAGAACGTTTGCTTAGAGAGAATTACCGACGAAGCATAAATAAGCAATGAGATACAAGTCTTGAAACCTCTACTCAATCAAAGTTACCCACTAGATCATTTTGATTTTATTTACTTATTTGCTTGTCACAGATGAGTGCTTTTCTTGAATAAAATACGGTAATTACTTTTTCTCATACAAAGTAAAATTCACCTGCCAACCTGCAGA
The DNA here is from genome assembly GCA_018207615.1 of Philaenus spumarius. Taxonomy (NCBI): domain Eukaryota; kingdom Metazoa; phylum Arthropoda; class Insecta; order Hemiptera; family Aphrophoridae; genus Philaenus; species Philaenus spumarius. Next base: position 434,623 of record JAGFPH010000149.1, read on the forward strand.
AATTAGCTCTTTACTGAAATGTTTTCGTTTTAGCTCTTTACTGAAATGTATGTTATATGCACAACTTACATACTTATAACTATATATTTAGGAATACAAATCTTCACAGATGCAATTAAAATGTTGATCAAGTATTTGTGTAGGCCTAGTTGGAATAAAGTAGACTTACATACAATAATAGACCGTCCGTTGGTGCCTTCACCTAACAAAATAGGTAAATAAAATGTAATAAAGCATCGATCAAAGCTATTTTCATTTAGTATTAAAAAATGAGTTTCATAACTATCATTTTTGTCTGTTGTATCTACTTATTTATATGTATTATCTATTTTAGTACTTTATTTATGTTGCTTTTTTGGTTTTGTTATTAAATCTATTTTGAAAGTTACTTGTACAATGGGGAGTATAGTGACGTGGTGGTTAGATATATTACAGTTTGACCCTACACACAGTTGTGTACTTTTAACAACAACTCATTACTGGCGTTTAATATAATTTACTTTGTTTTCAATTGTGTACATTGTATACACAATCCGGATACGCATTTACCGCTCGTAATTAAAACTTTGTAGTAGCAGGGTTGAATATTAAATTGTTTTAGGTGTTTTGCTTTACAAATAAAATTTAAATATTTTTTAAATCTAGAAAATCAGGATTAGAATCGATATCAATATTAGTTTCAACATTTTATTGTCTAATTTAGATTAAACGGATTAGACAGGTATTAGAATTTGAAATTTAAACCTTCGTAATTGGTTTGATGATAACTTAGAAGACAACATGATGATTGGAATAGAAATTAGAATATGTTGAATGATTATTATTTATAAAATAATAGTGAGGTCGGATAGCTTAAATAATAGGTTTCCGGTTACTAGCTTTAAACTTTTCATGGTTTGTTTGTATTATTTCTAAAATTTATGGTCATAAATACTTAAATATTTTTACAAAACCTTAACAATCGGATGTATAAGGACCAAAAGTAGATACTAGGTAAAAAAATGTGTAAACATGGACAAAGTCGAGTACATATCTTTTCGTATGTTTTGATATTTATAATTATGTTTTATGTAACAATTTTTTTTTGAAAATAGATGAGTTAGTAAAATGTAAAAATATAAATATGTAAAACTGGTCATGTACACATGGGTTCTCTAACTTCTTCACGTTTAACGATAATAAATCGTTCTAATATAGCTCGGCTAGGCTAGGGAAATAGTGTATACTACCATAGATCATAAATAATAAATAGATCTTGCATCCATACGGGGGTTGTGTGCCGGAAAAAAGGTGTTCGCGAAAATAGTACATGATCGCGCCGCGAGGTAGCGCTAGGGAGAAAGCATTGTAAGCATTGGTGTTTCCAACCAGCTTCCTTCGTTTCCCCAATAGATAGCGCCAAAAAAGTCGAATTTCCAGTGGAACAAAATATTGCATTGGATCGGAGTTCTATTAGGTTATCCAAATACAATGATACTACTTTAATATCATAAACAAAATAACCAATACATTATGAATTTATCTTGGCGTTCTAACACATAAAGTGTCATCTAGGATGTGTAGTCGTTTAACATTTGGTTACTTTTTTACAGAAAGAAGTTTTAAAAGTAGGTGATTAATTAGTAAATAAGTATATTTTGTGAAGAATATAAAGAAACGTCATGCCCATTGCACTTGTAAACTTATTTCCGAGAACTATTAATAACTCTGGTTTGGTTTATTACAATATGGAGCCTGTCTCAGGTGCGTGCTTACTCCAGATTATCAACATTACTACGTCTTGCAATGGATAAGTAAAATTTATCTCTACACGATACCTTTAAAGCAACTTGTAAATGTGCCCATAGGGGAAAGGTAATATCTACCAGGAGTCTGAAATCTTTGAAATATACTCTCTCGTTATATTCTATAGCTTTTATCTCTTTGCTTACGGCTATTTTATCAAATGAAGTTTTAAGCTGTAAATCAAACTAAACACATTTAACGGTAAATTAGTTAGGGTTCTCCTTATGTATATTTTATAGATAAGAGCATTAGATTTGTTGTCAAGCGATTTACTTGCCAATAATCGCCAGTAAAACTTGGGTTTCCAAAATATATCTCTAACGGAGTGTTGCCATTATACAACGGATGTGGCCAGGACACTACTGAAAACTGCAATAAACAAAAACTAACTTCAACAAACGACACCTTTTTTACCCTTCCGTCATGGGAACAAATGGTTTGAACAACACTTATAGATAATTTAATTGGCTTTCAAATGATGGGTCCTAATAAAGCTTACCGTTAAAAAGATGGCTTCATAAAGAGCGATGAAGCAGTAGTGGACACCGCGCCGCCTGTTCTAGCAGTGCCTCCGTTGACACTCGCCGCTGAGGTGCACCACTGTATATTCGTGGTCTTAATTAGTCAATCAGTTGGAATGGAACAACAATATATTAACTTACACTTTAAGTTTTCATGACCAAAATACAGTTTTTAGTACACTTTTATCACTGATACAAAGAATCAAGTTTAATTACCTAGGCACTATTTACTGCAAGGCTTAGGTAGTTAGCCAAGCAATTAAATAGTGTCTAGGTAATGAAACTTTATTCTTTGTAACAGTGATAAAAGCGTACTAAAAACTGTAAATTGTTAATGAAAACTTATAAGGAAAGTTAATATATTGTCGCTCCATTCCAAATGAATGACTATTCCAGATCACGAATACGAGTATATGCAGCAGCTGCGAGTCCGGCCGGCGCGGTGTCCACTACTGCTTCATCGCTCTCTATGAAGCCATCGTTTTAATGGTAAGCTTTATTAGACCCATAATTTGAAAGCCAATTTAATTATCTACAAGTTTTTTTTTTAAACCATGTCTTCCCACGACGGAAGGGTAAAAAGGTATAATTTGTAGAAGTTACTTTTTGTTTATTGCAGTGACAGTTTTCTGTATATGTTTAAGTATTACTGCGAAACTAAGCTATCTACATAAAAAGTGTAAATAACATAATTTGTTTATAATATTGTTAAGAGTAAAATAAAAAAAGAACGCCCCGGTAAAATAATTAGTTTTCTAGCTGTAAGCATTTAACTAGAGTACTGCTCTTGCAAGGTTGCGGCATCGATATATAAACCATATCGATGGGTTGTGGAGGAGGGGGAAGCAAGAGGGGTGGGGGTCGGGACTTTGTGTTTTTTTAGTGTATACTTTGTACACTAACATCCTGCAAAAATTCAGCTTTCCCCTAATTAGTTGCGACAAAGCGTATTTTTTTACCTTCATTGACTGGGCTTACCTTCATGTACAGGTCAGATCGTCAGTTCTTTGCTTTATTCTCGTGTTTTATAACGATTCAAATTTGTAAACAATATTATTTTTCGCCTTGTACAATACAAATTATAATATAACATTATATGTGTATATAAGTGATAAATTAAAATTTTGCTAAACTATTGTTGGAGTGTAAATTTGTAGTTTAAAGTGTTGTTTTTTGTAAATAATTATACCTACAGATTGTACTTAAATACCGTTAGATTTCGATATGTTCAATTCAAAGCAGTTATTCTAAAGACCTAATAGGCTATATTTGGAAATGTATAAAAATGAAACTTGGCTTTGGAAATTAAAACGCAAGTAGTAGTCTGATCGCAGCCTAAGTACTGTTATTGAATACCGAAGTGAACAACGAAACCGTGGAAAAATAATCTGCGAAGAAATTGTTGAAAGTAGTTTAAAAATCCACAGTCAAATAATCTGGAACTGGTGCAGAGGAAATATAGGAAGCATATAGGAACCATAGGTAGTTTATAGATTTATTGAAGTTTATCATTGGCCTGGAAGTACCAAAAGAATCGAGATCAAATTTGAATAACGAGGTAAGATTACGTTTTTTGCTTAATTATGTAGGTAGATTAAATAGTAATAAATTAAACATTAATTATTTGTTTGATTTGCGTAATATTTCCGTGCTCATGGTAAACACATAATACTAACTTGAAAAGTTCACCATTTTTAAATAGACTATATTTTATGATTATATTTTCGTAGCTATAATACTAATGAATTTGGAATTAAAAGATAAAATTAAAGTTTTGATTTGAAATTAAATTATTTTTAATTGTTGAACAACATGAACAAACAAAAAAAAATTATTTGTGTATTCATTTCAATTTAATTTAAGTATTCATGCATTTTTATTTAAAAACTAAATAACTGTTTTAATTTGATAGTATATATATTTAATGATTAAAACTGTAGTGTTATCTGCATTATCCTTCATTAACGAAGTATTAAACGTACATATCTCTTATTTATTTTGCATCTCTCATCACAATTCGAGTTGGTCCCTACAATGTCTAAATATATTTCTCCATTGTCGGCATCTTCTACATCTAAATTTCCACAAAGTGTGTAAACTCCGAAACATATAATTCGTAAAACGTTGTGTAATGCACACCAAGCCATTGCTACTTAAATGGAAGTAGTATTTTATATTGTACTAAATCATTTGTAGGCCTTTTTTAAGGAACCAGGAGATGGTGATTTACCGAGCAAACACTCTTACCTGCTTCGCTTTTCTCAGCTCAAATTGATGACTGCAATTCATCAAACTATACCACATTTTCGTCTTTCTTCACTTAGCAATGGTCTAAATTCTGCTGCGAGAAAAAAAAATAAAGTATGGCGGAAAAATATAGAAGTCATGAATCTAGTTGGACAGGGTTCACAATCACCAAAGCCTGAGGATAATTTTGATATGTACAACAAACACATGCACACAAATTGCATAATCTCGCAGAAAAAACTCATAAAGGACGTTATGTTTTGAAGCCGAACCAGGTGTTCTTGCAAGATAATTTCAAATTGTTAATTATGGCCAACCAGCATATGATTCATACAATTAGAACCACATTTTGATCATACTTTTCCACCAGCTCTTCCTTCTTTAAATTTGGAGACAGCTTTCTGAGTGCTAATTTAGCATGATATTTTGCTGACCGAAAAAAATAAACAGCGTAACCCTATATTTTAACCATATTCTTTTTTTTAAACATTTTTCATTTCTAAAATTTGTAACTACAGTATATACGTTCATAAATAATTTTAAATTTGTGTTATACTTTTACTTTTTCGATTTGTTTTGCTAAACATAAAATTGCAACATAAAGAAATAACTATAGTATAATTAATTTATTATATTTGTAAAATGGAACTAAAAACTAGAGAACTACTAAATTATTGTAAATATTTAAAGTTTTCACTAAACCAATTTATAGTTTAAAAATTTGGCAACTAGTTATGACGTTTCATAAAAACAAAAATTAAATCAAGAATTAAAAATAGTTATAATTAATTAGTCTTAAATTTTTTATTTAGTTCAGCATGTATTGCTCTGCAGGTCTTAGCGCCTGTGCAGTGATATTGTACTCGTAGTTGTAAATTTTAAGTCTTCAGAACTTCTCCCATTGGTTAGAAATAGGAGAGTCGCAGTCGAATGCTTATGTGGTAACCCCAAGCGTGTATCCTGTCTTTTTATTAATCGTGGTATCAAAGATAATAATTATAAATATATTCATTGCCCATTCGACGATCATTTGATACAAATTTCAATTCATTCAATAAATTGACATGCGAATATTTATTCCATTTTAACAACCATACTCCACTTTTTATTTTATTTCCTTCGGATTCATTAAAATGTACTTCAACAATCTAACAGAATAGTTTCGTCGAAAAACATTACAAATTCACCTTTGAACAAACCGACCACACTGACTATCCATGTATTGTAAGCTTACGCAACTTAGTAATTCGATTCGAATCTAACTAACAGAAGAAACAGTCAAAAGTTAAGCAAGTGTATATGATTGGAAATTATCTGCAAGTCCTGAGTTGAAAATAAAATCAAACGGGTTTGGCACCTGTTTCAACAAGAAAGCCAGGCCGTCAATTGACGGTAGTTCCTATATTTGCTGCTCTCGCATAGTTGCTGGGATGCAGTAATGAGACATCGTTTTTGTATAGAACTTATTGCGGGGTCTAAGTTTTTCCTACATAAAGAAGTATCCCAATATTTCAAAGCTGTTTGTGATGAGTTGTAGCTGTAGTTACTTTACAATTCACCAAACAGGTTTATCGAATTTTACTTTAAACCCCCATTTTTAGAGTACCCATGCTAATTAGGTCACAGTTAATGGCTTATTTTAATCAAAGTTTCTAAATAAAGTACGATTTTCATCAAAATCTGATTGAAATCAACGTGATTGGTTTATTATACGAAATTGAAAATTTAGTCAATATTTTGTGTATCATCAATTGTAAAGTTATTCAAGGTACCTTTAAAACAATAGCTAAACGTATGCACAATAAAATATAGACATACGCATTACTACTTGTGCATTAAGTGAGTTAATAGATCTGTGTTGGTGCATATGTGGCTGTTGAAATAAGACGTTCACAGATCAAATAAACGGGGCAACAGATGCTCCAAAGCTTTCTAGCCACGAAAGTAAATATTTGCTCCTCATAACCTTACCTCAATGACTACCTACTGTTTGGTTATGTCTTTTACACAACCGCCTACACACTTAGTTTCATCACATACGCCAACGTTTCTCTTGCTGTTCTTACTAAATGTACGTTTAGTGATATACTTATAGTATATATTAATTGGTTAAAATAACAAATAATTTATGGGTTTCTTAAAATAAAGTTTGTACATTTAGATTTTTTTAAATAATTTGTCTACAGCCTTATTATTTACTTATAATTGCGTATTAGTGACTTCTTTGTCGTTTTTGTGCCTTTTTGTTTTTGTTTTATTATTTCGTTTATTTTTAAAGACACGTACTTTTTTTATCTTCTTATTCCATAAAAAGAGATTCATCGATTAAAACTTCTTTTAATCCTGTTATTATTATGCCTAATTTAGGTTTAATTTTGAAGACTAATGTTTAAAAAAAATCGGATTTAGTGCTAACTAGACACAAAAGGATACACGAATCAGAAATTATACAAACAGTCATGTCGATTGTTCGTAAGATATCAGAACAAAACTGTTTTTAGTTTAATGCTTTTCAACTAAAAAATAACCACCTGTAATTTAAGTAAGAAATCGTCGTGTATAAGTGATCAACGACTCATTGAATCGATTCTTAAGTAGGTTTGTATTTTTGTTGTCGCTAAACAGGTTTCTCATTTTAATTAATGTTTTAATTAATTTAAGACATCAAATTAAATACTGTACTATATCTATGGTATATACTTACATAAATGCATTTATAAACATTATATTATGGTACTGCGATAATTGAATTCAACTATACCTTTATGTTATAGGTTGAAAATTACAATTTTGATTACAGCGTCAGCCATTAAAAAAAGGGTCTGGCTATTTTATAATTTTCAAAACTGATGTGTGTAATGTATTCATATTTATTCGTTGCTATGGCAACTAAAAAAAATGCTCCCTGAAAGAGATGCATGTATTTATTTTGTTATACTAAAACTATATTTGTTTAAGACATAATGAGCCTGCATTACTCAGAAAAGAGTAAATAATCCACCATTGATTTTTTATAAGTTCTGTCATTTTTTATTTTACCCGAATCATGGAAACAAACAATAAATATAATGGTAAATTGATCTTATTGCGATTTGTAAATTTTCAGATTCTTAACTATAGCGAAGTCTGTTACAAAAGCTAGTTGTTTAGTAGCCTTATAACTATATAGAATTTCATGAAATTAGTGTATATGTAGGGACCGTTAAACATAAACACAGGTTATATCAATAAATTTTTCCTGTAGAAGCCTGGCAATGCAGCTAATACTCAGTTCGTATATATACTGTTTTAAATAAACAAGTCCTCAGTAACGTAGGCTACATATATACACTTCAGAATGTGGACTTATTTCATAAATACACTCTTATCAGTGTTTTTACTTTGCAAGTGAAGTAATTACTTTTAGAAAGGTAAATAAGGAAGCCAGAGAGAAGTCTTAAAGTACATACGACACAGCACATCTAAGATGTTGGTGAAAGATAAGTTGATTGGAATCTTTCATTTGACGCGCAATTCTATTAAAAGGTGCTTTCACCGTATTAAAGCTTACTGTGTACTTAATTCACTTAAAATAACCAATTTCCGAACTCTTCTTCATTCAGTTCAAGTTTAATTTACCAGAACTAAGTAATGTGATATAACTTTAACGGAGGCAACTGCTATAAAAGTAGGATTACAATCAATATTACATACATTATTGTGTATATAAAAAAAAAAAACACCTCAACGTATATGGTTTTAAATAAATTTTAAATCATATTTCTTAAGGTTTTAGAATCATCAATATCACTCCTTTGTCCGTTGTAGTCTTATAATTTTACATATAATTGCATAAATCGTCAAGACTACCAAAATAAAATGTAATCGAATGTTTAATTAATGTCTCGATTGTCCGCCATTTACACATCAGGCCTTTTACTTTAGTTCGGCTTCGCTCAGGTTAAAATCTAATGAAGTGCGACAAAATAAAAGTAATGTCGAAAGTAACAAGATTTATTGCTTTAACTTTTCGTATCAGTGTCATTCATTGCTAATTTGTTTTCAAAAGGTGTTAGTGCAATGTTTCCCTTTAGGCAAATTAATATACTGTATACGTTTTAGCTTGTCCATCCAATCCATCCTTAATTTTAACTTGAGCTAAAAAATGTGTAACCATCAATTCAGCCAAAAATAATATAAAATGTTTATTAAACGTAACTAAGATGATTATATTTTCTTATTTCAGTCTAAAAGTAACTTCAAAATGTGTTAAAGTTACTAAAATTCATGCTCAGCTGTTTTAATGTCCTCAACTGTGAATGTGTTGCGAAAATGAATTAATTTTTTATTTTTGTGAAGATTTTTATAAATTTTTTCAATAAAAAGGTAGCCTAATTTTCTAATTTTGTGCAAATCTTCTTAAAATGTGTTATTTATTAACAAATAAGTTGAACTACAAAATATAAGAAATATCCCTCTTTAAGACGTTTAAAATAAAAATACGTTTATTTTCTCGCTACTATTTTACATTATCAATACCTATAAAAATGGGCCAAGATTTGGGTTAGGCCTACATTCCGCTCTGGATCGTTCCAATAATTACCTCGAATTGACACATTTTGCTGGACTTATTAACGTGATTACTTCTATTATAGTTAACATACTAATTGCGTATTTCACATTGCGTGTCAACATTTAATCACTAAAAGTGTAATTTATGGTTATAAGAGTTTGTTAATTACTTTAAGAAAAACTATTGGCCAATTCAACATTATTTTTTAACTGGAAGTGTTTACAGTGGAACATGCGTTGTAGACGTTTTATTGAATGTGTCTTTGAATGATAACAGTTGTATGAAACGTTGCTTCATCAATTCAAACCAAAACTCACGTAGTTAAACTCTCCAACCTTGTAACCTGTGTGGTTAGCAACCAGTCGTTTCTTTAGTTTTCCACGCTGTCTTTATAATATTCAGTACGGAATACAACATACTAAGCACGTGTTCTATCTACATTTCCGAAACTGAAAACATAAACTGACCTGTGTATGTGTACAACTTGTTTCAATACAGCTATTGTATCAGCAGTCTGTCTTGCAGGTGTTTATTTGTATTAAATTGCCCGAGAAGGGTGATAGCCGAACACGATCATGAAATCATAATTACCACTCTGCACCAATTTAATCCGCCATGGTGCAATTACAAATCCTAGCTTGTTATCAAGTGATGGCATCATGGACTAACTGGCTTGGCTGTAATAATACTCAGTATTTATACTGTATTCAATGATAGGCCTACATCATAAAACTCTGTACGTTATTTGTTTGTAATTAATTAATAATAATTTATAAAAAATTGTTTATTAGTATAGATTTATTAAACGTAAATTTAACTTGTGTCTCGTACTTTTACATTTTTATTTTAGCTCCTAACTTAAGACTCTTCCAAAAGAGCCTTTTAAATTGCATTGTATTGTTTAAATTGTCCAGTGCAATTCACTACATCTTATTTTCCGAACCAAGTTCATTTTAAGGCGATCCGCAACCAGAAATCAACATTTTTTTAAAATTTGTTTTATTTAATTGTTTTATTTTACTTACTTTTCTGAGTATGTGTGCTGTGCACATTTCTAGGCCTTTGTGATATTTTTTCATACTAAAAAAAATAAAATAAAAAGGTAGTGCCATTCGCGATCACACAATGTTGAAACTTTGAACTCCGTTTCCCGATTTTGTTTGGATGTACTTTTTCCATGTTTGGATGTACTTATGTTTTTAGTAAAATCTAAAGTATTAGATCTAATCCTTTGAAATATGCACCACTTTATCTTGGATATATTTAGAAGATTTTGGACATGGAAAACACTACAGCCATAAATATACTAAATTAATTTTTTTTAATGATATAAAAAGTTTGAAATATATATTTTAAAATACAACCTTATAATTTTTTTGTTAGAAACAAAACATGGTTTTCCATACCCAAAAAGTTTCTTTACATTATAAGCTACAAAATATTAAAAACATTATTCAAATTGGTTAAAAAATAAAAAAAGTTATTAAAAATAAAAAACCCCAAAAACTATAAAACAAAATCAAATTGTTTAGTTTGAAAATACATAAATGTGTGGGGAAAATGTCCCCCCCCCCCCAAATCATTCTTTTTACTTGTACTAAACAGTATAAAAATAAATTCAAAGGTTAAAACTTAAAAATACAAAAAAAAATATGTTTTTGGTGGCGGATCGCATTAAATAAGCTTGCTGAAAATAATAAGAGTTGACCATATGAATGTTAATTTTAAACATATTCTGCGCAGAAATTTTTTATTTTAAAACGTCCATTTATAGATTATTTAAATAAAAAGAATGTATCGATTCCTGGAAGTCTAAGTCGATTTTAAATTATAGAACTAGCGAAAACCTTCTGAAACCTAAATTTGAAATAACTTAGTCTATATTTTAGGTAGAAGTTTTTCTACGCCTGATTTAGTATATTAACTCGAAAAAAGAATACTTTGGGATATGTGTTTAAATGGGAGTATTTCATCGTATAATTGGGTCTCAGGTAGGCCAATCCTGGTCTATGGGGGCAGAAGAAAGGGGGGTTGGGAAAAGTGATAACTTTTTTTTCAGAACACCTTGGAAGTTGAAATATTGCAATGAATGTATGCGATACTTTAGCCCAACTCTTTATTTTTCATTTATTATTATAAACCTATCTTTATATATTTAAAGACGTTTCGTAGAATTACATTAGCTATCATTATTACTTAGTCCAATCATATTTTAGGACAATAGTTGTCTATTCATACTAGTACATTCGAAATTCTACCAATTGTGTTTGTAAAGTACCGAAATTAAACTTTTTTTGTATAATTAGTACATGGAATGTATTTGTATGCAAATAATGAATTCGTACCTTGCCACTAAGACGAAATCAGTGGGAAAGGTTAAAGAGGAAGCTTGATGGAATTAAATATTTGATAATCATATGCAATTCCTTAGTAGTAAACAATATAACTATTAAAAGGTAGACTCATTTGACAAATAATAAAGATAAGTGTCAATTAATTTTAAAGATATTGAAGTATTTTCTTGTATATTTTAACAAAAAAATATACATTTTCCTGCGCAGGAAAGGCAAAGGTATCGGCAAGGGCTCATACAGCCATGGATGTGATCAAAGTCATTTCATTTAATTATTTGATGCCTTCTGATTATAAAAATAATGTTTGCATTAAAAATATAAAACCAAGACCTATACAAAATACATTCTTATATTAATTGTCATTGCAACCAACTGCAGAAAGTAACAGTTAAAACAGCTGATCCGGCAAGCAACATACAGCAAGCAACATAATTTTAGGTTGGACTTATTTTATTTTACCTGATTTATTATCGGCAACATACACACATGCTATGGCACAGTACTTTATAAGTTTCATTCTTTTACTTTTATAATAAATACTAGACAAACGTACGTACATGATTAGTATATATAATGATTAGGTCAAGTTTAGTTACTAGCCTTATTGAAGCTAGTAAACGTTATAGCTGTTTCTATCTGGTATATGTACAATAATTTTATAATATGGTAATTGAAATCTACAAGATTCAAAACTTACCTACTTAATTTAAAACTATAAAACAATCAAAACTAAAAAAAAATATATTTAATGCTATTTTAAAAACAATTTGATCTACTATTTGTTTTGTATTTTATAGAAAATTTCAACTTGTGCACAAATTTGTATTGCATTAATAAATTTTAATATGCTTTATTTCAGGAATTTAGCCCTAAACTGAGTAAAGTATAAGAAATAAGGGGTAAATGAAAATATTCAGATAAATGAGTAAACTTGTAAGGTTAAAAATGGTTTTTATTTTTATTCTTTCAATGTTTAGACTCAATGAGTGCACTTTATTAAAATTTTAAACACTTTTTTCTCGCTTTAATCTACTCTGTTTCGATTGAGTATTTTTTTGGAATTGAAATATGCACTACATCTTGTTAGTTTTAAAACCCAATATAAATAGTGCGCATAGTTTTAACTATATATGTTTTTAGATTTGTATTAATAAAACACATTATATTAATGAGTTAAATCTAATTGGAATTGCATTGTTATTTCAACTTCAAGGTTTACAGTTAGTAATTGTAAATCAGTGAATGTAAGTCGTATGAGTGAACAGGAGTATTGTATTTTACAATACAAAAAGTAATTACTTATATCGAGGCAAATAAAGAAGCTACAGTACTCTAATATAAGAAAAGTAAATTATCCAGAGAAGCCAATAAAACTGATGAAAGGTAAATTGATTAGGAAGCTTCCATTCTGACAGAAAAGACTATATCGTGATTAAACTGCGAGCGTATCAAACCTTTTATTTAAGTTATTGTATTTGATGTTTTCTTTTCACATGTTGTGCAATCTTATTTCATAATAGTACATTTTACTCAAAAACAATTCAATATTTAACTTCATTTTGTTTTATATTTTAATAAAGTAAATCTTTATTTTAAATATTAAAGGTTCTAAAGAAATGTTGTGTTGTTTATGATATGTTAGTACTGTTGGTCGTAATTTTTAAAAATAAATAAAGCTAACTCCGAATGAATAGATTTAGAGAATTGATGCGGTATATACAAAATTGGTACTTATGACATATGCTTTCTTGTAATTGTTCTTAATCTAAATGTTTACGTTTAATCGATATTTTTAGTATGCAGGCCTACTTGATAGAATAAAACTTGTACACAGAATCTCACAACTAATACGTTTATTAAATCAAACGCGTTTCAACGACAAAGTCGCCATCTTCAGTGATACACGAGCTACAATAATCAAATTATAACTATTAAGCCTAAAACTGTTATTTATTTTAGTTACATATACATTTTTCATTGTTAACCCATATTTATTTATTCCCAAATTAGATTCAAAAGCCCGAAAAAAATCAATGCTTAATCTTTATTTAAAGTTTTCATATTTCTTTTGAGTTCAATGTTTACAAACAAAGACTAACTAAATTATCAAAGAAATAACTTTACCTTCTTTAAATTTGAACAAAGAAAAAGAAATCAATATAACTTGCACACTATTTTGCTGCGTCAAATAAAATCATAAAAAGGCGCATCTCACAGATGCTAGTTTAGTAAAAAGTATAGTGTAATCGAGATATACGTTTCGGTAGTTTAAATTTGTATGTTTTCTTTATTTAGTGTTTAAAAATGACTTCTATTTTATTTTCTAATTGAAATATTTGTTTGAGCTTTTGGTGATACCGGTTGATATTGTGCTGTAAGGTAATTTTTTTTTCTTTAGTTTTGTTGTACAATAAAACAAATATATACTGAAAGGGATAAGTTATTAGTAGGCCTATAATATTAATGTTACTCTACTCTAGGCATATTTCCTTTGAGACATTCACTTGGAATGATGTTTTGTAAACAGATGGCAAGGACTTCATTTTTTATTCTTAGGTTATCGGCCTTTTAGACTATATACAAAAATTGCTACTGCATCCAACACGAACTCTAAATATACTAAATGTCTCAAAAAATTTAAAGGAAGCAATGAGTTATTGGAAATAATAAGTATAGAGAAATGGATACTTGCAGTGCATCCAATCATTGTTGTAAACTACAAACACTGGCATAACTACAAACCTATATTACATAGGTCGCTAACATAAAAATATATGAAAATAACATGTTGTCTTAGTAATTAAAAAGCATACGGTACTGTAATAGGTTACCAATTTCTATACTTCTAGGACATTGTGATCTCAGTAAGAGTGGAGACAACAGCTTAGATGGTACAAGATACCATATCATGTAGGTTCGAATCCGGCTAAGGTCGTTGGAATTTTTGTATGTTATTCCATTCCCCGTCTTATATTTAGCCCTATGGCCAAAGAAGAGGTTTGTAAAATAAATTATTTTAAATTTAAGTCCGCCCAAATTTTATACAAAGCAAAAATTGTACTGATTTAGAAATGAATCATGGACATATTTATAACCTGCTCTAGTTTACATTTATTTATTCTTTTGATCGTTCAAAGTTTCATTTAAATAGGTGCATCATTATTTAGCTATCGTTAAAAAACTCTCTACAGATTTATATGTCGAGAGGTGTTGCTTTGTTAATAATGTATTCAAATTTATTTATAATTTTCGACATCAAAAGTTCTATTTAAATCGTGTCGTTGCAATTTTACTTGTATAACCATGACTGTGCACTACATTATTTACGTTATTGTGTTCGCTGTTTTCTTATCACTCTAGTCTTATCACAAGCATACTTTTAGCTAAATTAAATACATTACTTATCTTGATTATACGATTCAACTTAAAACACGATTGAGGTTTAAGTGGAAACATTCTAGGGTTTTCTTGCTACAAATGTTAAATTAATGAAGAAACTCAAGTACTGCTGTGGCTGAGGTAAAATGATTCAGAGATAAACGCAGTTGGATGTGGTTTAGCTTTTAGAGTATCGGTGTATCTGATTATATTTCTAAAATAAAACATTCTAACCTACTATACATTGGATATCTTTTAGTAAATCGGGCTGTGAATTAATTAAGCAATGGAGATACAAATGCTTGATAGAATAACACTTGAACACAAAATCTAACAACTAATACGTTTTTTTAACTCAAACGCGTTTCAACGACAAAGTCGCCTTGTTTAGTGATACATAAGCTTCAATAGTCAAACTAAAACTAACCTGGCGTTATTATAACTAGCCTAACATTAACTACATATCTAAACAAGTTACTAAACTAATAATAATCCCAAACAATACATTATTTTGATATGTACAAATTATACTTTGCATACAAATTGCAAAATTATCCGTACAACTGGCAGAAAACTACATTGCAAACTGGCTCAAAATGGTTTTATGGTAAATTTTCAAAACGTATTGTTATTATAACATGACCGTTCTTTGCAAGCACTTATTAAGAACGGGTTTCGTGTTTTTACTTTCTCACTATACTATAGTACAAAGAAAGTATAGTGATCGCAAAAAAATCGATGTTGAGATTTTTGTGGAAATATCTGTTTTGGGACCTCCCCTGAGTCCAAAAAAGTGTTTTTTACAAAATGTCTGTCTGTATGTATACAAAGCTAGAGAGAAAATTATTCGATCGATTTCGAACAAATTTGCACCAGACATGTCAATTAGGCCTGTATAGATGCACGAAAAAAGGTTTAAACATTTTTTTAAAACAACCCCCTTTTTGGCCAAAAAATCAGTTATTATTTTTTTATAAAAAGACGGCTCTAACGATTTACATAAAATTTTGCTTATTTGTAGCCCTTAATGTATCCTTCCATATGCAAAAAACCGAATTTTTCTAAAAATTCTCGCTTAGCTAATAATAATAACTGATATTGGGGGATTTTTTTGCCGAAAATGGGGTTGTTTTTCAAAAATGTTCAAAACCCTTTTTCGTGCTTCTATACAGGCCTAATTGACGTGTTTGGTGCACATTTTTTCGAAATCAATCGATTAGTTTTCTCTCTAGTTAATAATAATAATATTTATTAGTTAATCTCCTACGTTAATATCACCTCTCCTACAATTATGAAGTCACAGTAAATCTGTTTAATAATATGTTTGTGAGAAAGTATGTGCCAGTTCCTGGTACCGTTTATTTTGCATATGTTGAAAGTCTGCACCGGGGATGGGACACATTCTTCTAAGTCATATCTTGAGCTAAACCGAAGGAGTATAACTTTTTTATAATCTTTATACTGTATTAATATAACTTAATCACTCAATATAGTTAACTTACTGAACTAAGCTTATACGTTATGGACCAGTGAAAGGACATGACGGCTCACAATCTATTAAATATGTTGTGTTGAATTAATTACCGTGTTACGCACATATTTTAGATAACGTTTTTTGAAACCTTTGGGTCCGCTGTAGTTTTTTACTAAATACTTCTTACACTACTGTTTTATTTTCTTCAACATTTTAGCTGCATTACGTTTGGAGATAAATAGAAGTTTAGCAATATTTTCGGAAATATCTTAAAAACTATATATTCTAATAACGAGATTTAAATTTATTTGTGTATTCTTAAATAAGCCCTCTTTAAACGATTCTCAACACGAAAATAACATATACAATACTTATTTTTGTATGGGCACTTAGGCTACACGAAATTTATATTAAATATTGTTGAGTTTTGGTTATTGACACACTTGTTAGCATATTTTATGTATGTAAAATTCATTGTGATTTCTTTATCCGTTCTGAGAAAATCAACTGTGTCAGATAGACAGATAAACGAAGTTAATGTAATTTTTAAATCTTATTTATAATTATATTGATCTCTATTTCACTAGACATATTCCTTTCAAAGAAGGTTTCCTAAAGAAATTAATTTTTCAATTTCTTTTCAGTTATGCATTTGGGTTTAACTGTTCTTAAATTACATTTTATCTCAGAAAGTGGTAAATTTTTAAGGAGCTTCGAGGCTGCGATATTTGGACTGGCAGACATGACGGGTAATGATTACCGATACTCATACAGCTTTGCATTAGAAGAGTAAATTAATTGAGATTTAAAAAACTTAGATTTCTTTGTAAAGGCGTGTTTCTATATACAGCAACATGCTCAAAGTTTTCATAATTTACTAGTTGATTGTCTTAGCACAACGGTGTTTTACAATACTTCATATATTTCTCGTAAATTAAAGGTGGAGATCAAAACAACATTTGTTTAGCAACTAGTTGTACAGTTGGGTTATAGTTTACTTTTGTTTTACAACGTGCTCTATGTTTACTTGTTGCAAAGTTTAAACATACCTTTACGTCATGTTATAATGTCACGCAAATCTTCGCAATGTAATCATTATATTGACCCTTCTCGTGTTGTAATAACATGCTCGAGGTGTTTAGCTGTATAAACTAATATTCCCTGGTATGGAAAATATTTCACGCACTTTGCAATAATCATGCAAATTCAAAAATACCTTTCACGAGACTCAAGTTTTCTAAGAATCCATTACATTTTCTTAGGTGTTTGCCTTTAGTTAGTAATATAAGCTATTTGGTCGTTGTCATGTGGATATTGAAACATGCATTTCTTATGATTCTTGGATTCTGGTTATTTTTAACCAGACTTTCGTGTATATAGAAATAATTTTATTGTATTTAATTTTTGGTGTTTGTTTATTTCTGTCCGAACATTTATTCTTAATAAATAAGTAATGAGCTTGACTTGTGAGAAAGTAACTAGATAAAATAAAACTTGAACACAAAATCTCACAATAAATACGTTTACTAACCTCAAACACGTTTCAACTACAATGTCGCCATCCTCAGTGATGCACGGGTTACAGTAACCAAACTATAACTGTGAGTAAGCGTATTTATTGTGAGATTTTGTGTTCAGGTTTTATTTTATATATTTATTCTTAAATTTTACTGAAGTAATAATCAGAATTAAATTTATAACATTTGATATGCAAACATACATTAATTTGACAAAGCGTGATACTAACTGTAGAACTATAATCAGTCGTCGGCGACACTTATGGTAATGTATAGTAGGGTAAAGTACAAATAATAACTTTTAATAATATCGTTTAGTAATGACTTTTAATAACGACTTTTAATGTTGTCCTTTAATAATAACTTTTTGTAATGTCTTTTAATAATAAGTTTGTATAATGAATTTTAAGAAGGAGTTGTAATAATGTCTTTTAATAATGACTTTTTATATTGACTTTTAATAATAACTTTTTACAACAACGTTTTATAATTACTTTTAATAATAACTTTTTATAATGACTTTTAATAATAACTTTTTATAACGATTTAATAATATTTGAATAATCACTTTTAATAATGACTTTTTATAATAACTTTTAAAAATAGCTTTTTATAATAGCATTTAATATAACTTTTTATAATGACTTTTAATAATAACTTTGTATAATTACTTTTTAAATTCGACAGTTTCGTAACCACCCTTAGAGGATAATAACTTTATCGTAATAGTAATATTATCGAAGAGTGCGTAAAATAACCTAATGTACTTTATTAAACACAAGCGGATGAACCTACCTTCCAGCGTGTTAAAAATAAGGAATTATAAAGTTTGCAATTAATTTATTATTTCTTGAATAGAAAACTTATTATAATTAAACATAAATATACATTTAAGATTCAGCCTATTAATTTTTCCTTAATTATTCGGTGTACATCTTCTTTTAACTTATAATTTCCATAGTTAGTTGACGTATATTTATTTCTCAATCCCGAGATCATACCTGACAGTCCTTATCATTCAAAAATCAATGTTTGATATATTATTGGGTAGTAGAAATTATACTGCATGATAAATACAAGTAATATCCTTCCTTATATCAAATAAATTAAAGAATAATTTGAACTCGACCTCACGGCGACAGAACATTCATACACACCTTATAATCTGTTTCTCTCGACAAAGCAACACTAGATGATGATCTATATAACATATAATATTAATTAGGTAAATGGGAGTGTGTCAAATTGATGTTAATGTTGTAGTTTTGTATGTACAAAACAATATACAAACATTTGATTTCGTTAAAAACTGCGTTTAGGAATTAATTCGGAAAGATGAAAGTATTTTTCAAATACTAGGGTCTAATACTGTAGTGTATTGAATTCGTTTAACCGAAGTGGATGTTCAAATACCTCGTGATAAAAAGAGACCATGTCAAATCTATATAAATAAAAATTAAATGCTATTCGTTGGTAAGCGCATCACTTGAGAACGGCTGGACCAATTTGGCTATTTTTTTTTAATGTTCGTAATTAGGTTTTTATGGAAAGAAATTTTTAATATTTTCTCGGAAAATGTGAACATCCTTTTTTTATGGGATTTTTGTATGAATTCAAGACCATATTTCACGAAAACAGTTGTTCAGATAAAAAGCTTAGCAACACATGTTTGTTTACGTTCAACTAACTTTACTTAGCAAATTTATAATCAGTTTATTTTTTTTCAAAACAGCTTTAGGTTAGATTGAGAAACTAGAAGCAAACACAAACAAAAATCAACCAAAAAAGCTTACTGTTTTAGTATAATTAATTTCAAACATCGGTTGTTACATATATTATAAATAAAACATATGACTTGGATCAAAAACTGAACATAATTTTAGGTTAGGCCTACAATGAAACAAAAGACGTTTATTTGCAACAAATTTGGAGAATCAGGTAATTACTCTATATAACAATCAGTTTCTTTAGATTAGGTAAAAGCAAACACAAGATTTACTATATTATAAGTCGGCAAGACAACAAAACAAAAAATGTGTATTATAAAGCATTGCAATGAAGGAAATAGTGATGTCACAGCGAACCACTCGAATTAAAGTATTTCTTTGTTTTGGCTGTTTTTTTGAAATTATGACTTAATCCAATTATACATTTTTTTTAACTAACCCGCATGGTTCCAAGTTAATCACATTCAAGCACATCACACTTTCGAGCATTTGAGCGGTGTACTGCGGATAGAATTAATCTCGCATGTCAAATTTTCAATCAGGGTTCTTCTGAATGTACTTCTCCTCAAATTTAATATATACATGGCCACAATAAATAATGAATACAATGATCATTCAGTAATACGTTTTTCCTCATTTTTACAATTTTTGAACAGCTTATCACATTTCACAAAACTATCATGAACTAATTTATTAAAATTTGGAAAGGACATCGTCTGACGGTCGGGTCATCTATTAATAAAACTTTTCTTGAAAAGACAGTTCATTCAATTGTGTATGATTTAGCAAATTTTTTAGTTGAAAACGTGAGCCATCAAGATTTAAATACAGTAGGTCTACATAAATGCTCACAACGTCGTCAATTTATTTAGTCTTAAATTTACACTAATAAAATGAATGTAAAGAGTGTTGTCACGCATTTAATTGTAAAATACATTTAGCAATTGTACGTAAAGTACGTACGGTAGTTTATGATGAACCAAATTGAACCTAAAACAATGTAAATAAAACATCGTCTTTTCAAAAATAATCATGCTGTTTAAAAAAAAAAATAAGTTCACTGAATTCATAATTATAAAAAAATTGCGTTAAATTTGTAAGTTTGATATAGCCAATTTATGTTTTTGCGCAATATTCAAGGCATGTTAAGGTATTCTATATATTATAAAAATTAAAGTTTGTTTCTTTTTTCTTTCAGGAGTCATTCGCAACTATATACTTTTGAAATTTGTCTGTGTAATCTTTAAGTTGATGCAAAATTTTATGATATTCGCCCAGATCCGGTCGGACTTGATTAATGTGATGAACACTGAATTTACGATTACTTATGGTCCTCTCATCACTACTGTGTCGATAGTCATTATTAAAGAAATTGTAGTACTTCGCCATACAGTGGAAGACTGACTTACTGGCTGTGTTGATCTGTGGTGGGGGTAAAGCAGGGAGGTAAAAACCTCCTGTACCATGCGATGCCTACCTACACCTGCACCTACACCTCCACCTCCACCTCCTCACGTCCGTGTAACCGTAAGGCGTGTAAAAAGTATTTTATTGTTATGAAAGTAAAAAAAATAAAAAATATCGGACTATGGAATTTTATACTAATCTTAAAAAAATATTTGTGAATTTAAAAAAAAAGTATGTGTGAAGTTTATTAATACAATTTACTAACTTTATCAATTTGCTTTATTTTAAACTAATTATAATGATTGATTTACTCTGAAATGAAAACTTTACCCAAAAAACAGTCTAACTCAAAATCAATGTTTATTTACCTTTTTCCATTGGTTATTCACACATCACCTGTTCATGCTATGGCGTCAGTTCTATGATCCAGTGCAAAAACGTAATTTGTTTTTTTCCGGCTTATCTTAAAGCTAACCAAGTTAATGAACTATTTTAAATAAAATTTTCTCGGTTGTAGGAGGACGTATAGCTGGATTAATACCCACTACTAAGCAAGATTGTGGTAAATAAATGAAATTCAATGCATGGTGATGAACGTTTATTTATAACGTTTACTGACACATTCTGATTTTTACTTTAGATGAAACAAATTCGATAAAAAACATATTAACTAACATCTATATTAATAAAAAATGACTCTCAAGAAGACGCAATTTACACCAAATCGTTTTAAATTTCAAAATAAGCAGACCTAAATGATTTTACAAATATAGAATAAACTAAATTACTGAACTGTTCAAATTTGTTTAAACTGTTATTATTATTTTAAATTGAATTATTATTTTAAAACCTTTATCACTCAAAAACTCAGAAAATCTCACAGAAACTCGCCGATTACCAATACAATACTTGTACACACTCTAGATTTTTAGCTAAAAATATTAATAAAACTAAGTAAAATACAACGATTTTACTTAAATAAAAATATGGACCTCCATCTTGAAACAATTTTTACTAGCCCATGGCTTACATCAGAGAGAGAGTTTCATCTTCTTCTTTTCTTCTCCAAAAACATATCGATGTTGCCAACCGCTGAGATTGAACTTTCTTAGGCTTGTAGAATTACAGATGTCCTTCCATGTCCTATTATGTTATATGAATATGAATTATTATTTGTTGTTTTGTTTTTAAAATAAGTCCCAATATCATTTTACACGCACTACCTATTTTAAATGTTCATACAATGTACCTTTATCAACTTTTATTTGAATTATATATGTATGTACTACACTATTTATACATTTTATGTCTGCTTTTACATTTGTGTAAAATAGACTCTAATTTTATTTATTTATTTAAATCTTTGCGTCTTTTTATATATATTTGTTATACTTCGTTTTTGCCAAATTCTAAGTGACGATTCTAAGTGACGAATCATTGTTCTTAATTATTGCCTGGACTACAGTGGTCACATATGTCACAAGCGTACCCTAATAAAGATGTAAGATTAATCGTAAATCCAAACCTAAAAATATTAATATTATAAGTCTAAATCTATTTATTAAGTTTACGATATAACACGAGTTATAAAAAAGAACCAACATGTCTTAGTGATACTCCTAAACAAAAAATATACCTAAAAGTTAAAGACAAATTATTTTAAATATGATATGAATTCAGCTGTAAATAGAAACACCACTGACAAATATCCCACAGCTGTTTCTAACAGCTGAGCTAAGCTTTTAATTTGATGAATATGATTTCTTGTTTATTATTTTCCCCAAAAACTTGAGGCTATACTCTTAAGATTGTTATATAATTCATACACAGAAAGTTTATAGTTTTCATGAAATTTTACTTACTATTTCAAATTATATATATTTATGTGGATCAGCACTTCCATATCTAATACTCCCTCCTATGATCATTCTTTGAATGGAGTTTCTCTTTCGTACTAAACGTGTTATTGATGGCATCTACATCGTAGGCGTTTCATATTCCGAACACTTCCTGTAAATAGTTTATTTGAATTTTCAAGTCAAATGTCAAAGTTCAGTTCTCTTCAATTTATTCTGGAAATATCGCGATCAAGCGACATAAATAGTTAGTTAAATTGTCTTGTCTAATAATTATAACAACCTTTTATTACGTGTTTTAACATTATGCAAATTTAAATTTTACAAAATATTTTAATTTAGTTATCTATTTCGTTATTGTACAGTTATTGATAGGTGAATTTAGGAACATATATGTGTCGAAAAGTAATATTTTAACGAAATTTGTATACTCACATTTTAAAATAACCTTATATAAATATATTTAGCAATTAAATTTAGAAAGTTATACTTAGCAAATTTAAATTTAATTTGTCGATTTCTTTAATAGAATTAAGCAACTAAAAATAGAAACAGCATAGTCATTATTATCTTGTTTTATGAACTTTGACAGTTAGCCTGTAGTAGATTTCCATTTATTAAAATGTAATAATAATAATAATAATAATAATAAAGATAGTTTTAGATAGCCTCCAATGAAATTTAAAAAAATGTATTTTTTATTTTATTGATACTACACATTTCTAGATTTAGGCGTTGCATTTTTCTTTTAAGTATTTTTTATGAAAATGTTTAAAAGGTCCCTTGACGAACCGAGTCCAACATATATTACTAATGTACTTACAACCGTTAACAAAACTTTTATAAACACATTTACATACATGTCACGTACATTAAAATATATCTCATAATTACCCTTTTACTTCAGGGTAAAATTTGTGTGCATTTCGGTCCAATAAACATTTCTCTAAAGTCTACTTAGCATCTAATAAGTGGAATTTTGAAACTCAAATAGAATGTAGAGATTTATAAAATTTACTTAATTTGGTTTTGTGTTGTCCTGTTTAGTTCGTTTTGGTATTTTTTTGTTATGATTTACTGTTTGAGTTTTTATTTATTACTGTTTTATTTTAAATCCAAAGTTTATAGTTATGCTTTACTCATTATTTTTATGTTAATGGATGTTTCTTTTTTCCTTGGTAACTAATACTAAAGTTAGAAATATTTGTAGTTCTATTGTTCATTTTTTTAGTTGTATCTGCAATAATTGGTTGCAATTTAAGTTTGTCCAGATATTATTTTCGTTAATTCCTTTGTTTTGGTTTTATGTTACATTTAGTAGCATTGTATGCTCTACTTTGTCAGGCAATTATGGCCTAACCGGATTTAGCCTACAAAAAAAATTAAGGAAAGAAGAATAAAATACATTAAATATTACCAGCGTTCAGTTACACTTAAGTTTTCGATAATTTATTTACATTTTAATACGTATACCATTACGGTTACCTTAAAAAAGAAACAGAAAGCACTTAAGGATTGCTCTCTTGTCTGTCCGTCACAGTGAATATTCTAAAGAATGAAAAAGTATATCGCAATGAAATTTGACTCAGCATGCTAACCCGCGAATGTTGTAATCGTGAGAACTCTCTCATTTTCCAACTCTAATGTCTGATTTATTCAACTGATAAGTATATTACTACGACGTGTTGATGCCTTATTAATGTAATGTTTGTAAAATTTTCGGGAAGGTTTGCGGAACGGAACACTTGGCTTGCTAGTTTAAATCTCACTTCCCAGGTTTATTAAGTTAAAAAACTATATTATTTTACATAAGTAGATTTTAAGTTTTGTTTTATTTAGCATCAAGGACTGCCAAAAATAATATATATTGAGTTTCAATACAAATAATCATAATTTTGCCTTCTATAATTTTTAAACAATCTTATAAGATTGTTTTTTCAAACATTGGTAAAACAGGATTCCCATCTTTTTTGTTCGCATTCGTTTGATGTATTAAAGAAAGTAAAGTGACAGGCCAGAAAAAGAGATAAACTGGCAGGTGCTGCACTCTGTGTAACCCAACGAATCCTTTACCTCAGCTTTTCATGTCTTTTTTTAGAATTTTACACAAAGAAACCGTTTTATATTGTTGTTAAACTTCCCGGGAAAGAAGAAAATATATCTCAATAACTTGGCCGTTCTTACATCTCTGCTTGTGTCATTTAATATTTTATTTATTTACTAAATGAATACATTTTGTTTATACTAGACATGCATGTAAATATTCCTTAAACATTTTTATCTGTAAATAATTATATTTATTTTTATTTTCAAGTAAACATCGGCTATTGTACTCAAAGTAAGTTTATGTCCGTAATTAGCTATAAACGGATCGGTTATTACGAGCAATAATTTAAAAGCTCAATTAACTTAATAAGTACAAAATTATCTTAGACGAATGCACAAAATTATTGGTTCTAAGTTAATATTGATGAAGTTTTACCTAACCTTACCGTAAATAATTGGCACAAGCAAATCATTTACAAACTAATATATACCAGTCTGATGCAAATATTTTATGGTAGAGTTACTCAAGCTGAATTTATAAAAAAAATTCTATTATATAAAGTGACATAGCACTTAATGTGTCTGTAGGTAATTAAATGGTTACAGTTAAAATAAGTTATTAATAGTTATTAAAATTATGCCTACACGATGTAAGCAAGTTATAAATTAAACAATTATAATTGGTATTTTTATGCGCTTTCTGTTATTGTTAAACATTGACAGTCCTTTATCTAAACCCTTTGTGAGTGAATCCTAATACTATAATCAATTATATAAATTAAATGCCCTCACTTCATAAGTTTGTCAGTTTAAGTCCAGGAAATATTACATAAATCCATAAGCAATCTTTTGTTTTAATAAGTAATTTTATCACTTTGATGTTTGTTAAAAATGTATAGCTTTAAATTTGTTATTTGTACAGTTTCATTTGAAATGACCTATGTGTAAATTTAAAATCGTGCTTACATTTGTTTACACATTTACATTAACTAAGAAATGTATTCCAAATGCACAAACTTTGAAACCACCTAAGTACATAAAGTTTTGAGTTATAAGTAATATATTGTATAAGAAAAGGTTCCTAGTACACATAAGCTTGAAATATTTTTACTTTAATTTAAATAAGGATTTTTATTTTTTATTTATTGCCTTAGTTTTTAGTTTTATATTATTGAAGATCAAAATAATTTTTGATTCTTGTTATTCGCGTTCATTAATAATTGTCAAAGACTAACGACATCTATAAAACTTTTAATTGAAAAACTAACAAATGGAAAGAAGCATGTTGAGCGCTTAACTTCTTAATTTACGTCTTGTAAATTGACGTTTCTCACACAGTTCTTGTATGTACTTCTGCTTGAATTAGTAAACTATTTTATACAGTGCGTATATATTGGTTAAGATAGCGGTTAACCAATTACAGCTGGTGGTCTTACAAATGGAAAGAA
>JAGFPH010000149.1:460944-477353 GCA_018207615.1 Philaenus spumarius
TTTCAAAATGTCAAAATTTCTAGGTTAGTATATAACCTATCCTGTGGTTGAATGTTTAATTAATATTCATTGATTTCTTTCAGCTGATGTTATCAAGGGAAATATACTATCCTAGCATACAGTATGGCAAAATATACAGCTTTAAGTTACATTGTAATAAATTTGTATTGTTGGCTTACCCGGCATAAACGTAAATGTTTTACTGAAATTGTTAAAAAAATAAATTAAGATGGGAACGTATTCCTGAAACGCACATAGTATTATACTATTATATTATATTATAAATATAGGCCTACTATAATTTAGTTTTAAACTTTTGCAACTGGAAACATAAAAAATGAAAATAAAAAAATAAATAAAAAAATATTTAGGATATTGAGTTATACCGAGTTATATTAACGTTCGATACCATATTTTTTTATAGTGTAATCTATATAAGCCTGTTTGGCAAATAATTAGCACATCTGTTTTATAATTTCAACATTTATACACTTTGTATTTCTATTATTCATTTAAGAAAAATGTATTAATAGTTTTCAAACCACTTAATTAATTTTATTTTTTGTAAATGTCTGAAGGTCTTTTTCGGCGATTCTATACAATCAATTTAAATAAATTTGCATTTGAAACGATTAAACATATTTTGAACAGTAGGGTCTATATAAGATATGCGTAGTACAACGTACAGTAGTAAAACGATAGTTGTGAAATAGAGTCGAGATGATTATCTTTACATTAGTTGTTGTGGAGGGGATAGCGAGAGGCCGGGAAGCTAAGCGCTCTCGCCACGCGGACTAGCTGGGTGACCGACCGGCGATTTGCATGTCGGAATATTGATCCGAGCGGCAGGTGAATAGAGAGAGGGAGTGTTCTGCGCCGGAGTGAGTGCGCGAAATATGGCCAGGAGGCGTCGGCGAACTGATACCGAGTCAGTCGTGCCGGGCCTCGCGTCCGCACCATGTGGCAACGTTGATGCTGCAACAGACATGCAAAAACAATGTGGCATTTGTTCAGTGCTTGCAGAGCTGTTCAGGCGGATTATGTGTATCGGAGGAAGTCGTCGCGGCAGCGGTGATTCGTATTATCAAGAATTGGACGAGGAAGAAAATGTAAGTCATACCTAACCTAATTTTACAATGTTGCTATGGCAGACACAATCTAATCTACCTATTGATAACACGTGCATGTTATTGTATTTTAATCTGTGCTACGTACAAATATTTAATTAATTAGAACAAGAAATTAGAAACACGCTAGTTTCGAAAGTTAGGTTATGTGTACGTGCACTTTCTCGAGTAAACCAAATCCAACCACATTGTAATGATACATTGGAAAGTAATGGAAACAGTTAAACTACCTCGTTAAAAGATTGATTCGTCGAATATTTGAGGTTGTATTTTGTTTACAACTTAGTTGTCAATGTATAGTATTAGTTAAACGTTTTTATCTTTCCTTAAAATAATTGTTGTGTCAGAAAAAAGGGGTGAAATACTTTGAAAAAGTTAAATAAGAGTATTTAAAGCTATAATGTGGTTTTATGAAATTGGTTTGTAAAGTATATTGTCGGTATAGTTCAGTATTATTGAAAGTCTTTTGTACTTTTTATGGTTGTTGTTATTTATGTAATATACATCTGACCACCTTTTTGTTTGGTAAGTAACACTGTTTTGGGTAAGTACTTTGTTTTAAAGAAATCTTAAATTCGTAAGAGTTAAAATAAACATTTATTGCTGGTTCAAATTATACTTGCTAAACTATTACAAGAACTGAAGTTTTTACATTTGAAGTTCCCTTAAACCGACTAAAGGTATTTGCCAATACTTGAATATATGAAAAATGAATATAAATTGTAAAAACATAAAATACACTACATTACAAAATATTCGTCATCGATTTCTTTAAAATACAAGGGATTAACGAAAACGCACTTAAAGGGCATGTTGAAGAAAATCGGTAACAGTGTATTCAAAATTATTTTTCTATTGGTGCTTTTAATATTTTAAATTTAAACCTCACTATACCGCATATTTATGGGTTGGATTTGTTATGCGTATCGAATAAGTAGGAATTTCATCCACTTGTAGATTACATTAGGACATAAATTTGACTTAAAAGTGAAGTTAAAATTGTTAATACAACAAAATTATGCCTAAACTGTTTTTATTTTAAATATTAATAGTAAAGACAGAACCTATTAGTTTTTATTTTATAATAATTACGTTTGTCAAGTGCCACGGAAACTTTGGTATAAATATAAACAATCGCTTAATACAAATCGCTTAAGATATAAATTATGGCGACAAAATCTATTTGGGCTAATCAATTAAATGGTTTTAAAGACTACAACATATAAATTTTAATAATTTAGGCGTGTGTTGTTTTAAATTTAAAAATTTAACTACAGAGTAAGGGCAAGAGTAAATTCCATTTTGCGATTTTTCTAAGCATAAACTAATTTTCTTTTACTGTTCAATTGCATTATTTTTGTTTTATTAAAACGCAAATCTTTATCCAATTCGGAAAAACTAATAGTGCTCTCAAGTATTAATTTGTCAATGCTTTATTTATAAATTTGTTTGCGCTAAAAAAGATATTTGCATTTTTAATGTGCGAATCAATAATGCTCTGAAAGTACCTACACGCTGTAATAATAACATTTATTTAAGCGCCTCATAATTCGTAACGCCAAGACAACAAACAGATAGCTATGCAATGCGGATTCATGAATCATATATTTTTTTGGGCTAAGGGCCAGACTTTTTTGGCAGTCCTAAACTTAACTTGCTGTGGGTATTTGTCAATACCCTTCCCAAATGAATTGCAACAGACTTGCATTAAAAGTTGAACGTCCCTTGTATAGTTTTGAGATATTTCTTGTAGTTGTACAATGTGTAGTATCCCCTCCACTCCTCGAATACTATCTAACCTTGTATACCAAGCAAACGAGCGTCATTAAGTTGGAAGTAAACACTTTTCGCGGCCTACTCGTACTTGCTCGTCTTAACCTACATACTGAGTCTGTTGTCTTACTTACTACGCTGTCTTCAACCAAGAGTTGAAGAAATTCTCAACCTGTTATGTTTAATATTTTGGTTTTGTCTGATCTAGTTTGGATTTTCAAATTGTAATATAACATTAGTAACATTCTTTAATTGGAGAAAATATTCGATTGTTTAGTAATTAATCAATTTGAATAATTTAGTTTGATTTCAAGAAATAAGTTTAATTTTATAAACTTATTTTCTTTTTATCACCACATAGATGTTCGTCGTTCATTCAACCAAAATACAAAATATTATAAAATAGTGAACTTTTATTCCTGGAATAGAACACGTTAGAGAAATACATTATTTTCTCTTGTGTGTGATGTATTTAACTCGAACCCCAAAACAAAGAGCTATGGTTATGATTTTAAAGTTTTAAATCCTTTTTGATCATACTATCAATACCAATGACAATGCAAAAAATAAATATTAGTACGAACAACTGTAGGCCTAATGGTAATAAGGCTTACATTATGAGGTGCTGGAAAACAGAAGAGTACTTGTCGTCTAAAATTCAATCTATGTTTTCTCTCTTTTAATGCCGATTTTATTTTAGTAAATGTCAGTAAATATTTATGTTATTAATAACTAAGAAGCCGACAGTAGAAGTGAGCTTTGACTTCAGCGTACACAAAATATTAGTTATACCTACAATTAATTATTGGTTACATTATATCAGTGTTTCGTAGGAAGCTTTATAGAAATATGAGAAAGTGGGCGCTAAAAAGATTGGCAATGCAAACAAAATTCAACCCTTTGCCAAATTCTATCGTTACGTCAATGAATAAAATAATTATCGGTACCAACGAATGATGTAAGGGCCGACATGCCTAGGATTCTTGATTAATACTCTGGCATGTAGGCAGAAATTGTAGCTTCTGGTTCGTCCAGCTTGGACTATTGTCAATTATTTTCTTGCATAAGCATGATTCGGTTATTTTAACCCTGTGACCCTGTAAAATTATAATTCACGTTGAATTGTCTACATTTTAAATTTACTTCGTTAAAATCTTAAATAGTATTTTTGTAATATATATTTAATTTTCAGGTCAAAATAAGATTGTACTTCATAGCAATTAAGAAATTACAGTTTTAAGAATGTTTAACGTTATGGTTTTTTCTTGATCCTAATCTTAACCGTTTTACAGTATATTCATAAAACAATGTTAATCCAATGAAAAGTAGGTAAAGTATAAATTAATTAAACATCGATCTAATTGACAAAAGATTTAAAGTAGTTTATTTTTTTATTTCGTGAAGCAATAAATTTTTCTACAGCATCAGTTTTTTACAAAATGTAAGGAAAGTTCAGTATAATATTTTAAAGCTATAGGTGCTACTAAAAATTAACATGTATAAAACACAAATATTAATGTTTTTATTTATAAACTTACACATTTTTTAAACCAGTTTTGATGCATTTTATTGTTCACTAACGCAAATATTAAAAGGTTGATTATGTCCGTCTGTGTGACTTTTTGTAATGTAAGTAGTTTACTTACTTTACATAGATTGTGGATTGACGTCGGAACTAGTTCCATCTTCAGATTATCGTTCTGTTGATTTTGTTAATACATTAAAATAAATTACAGTACAACATAACAAATATACACGCGCACAATAACTCAAATAATACTACCGCCTGTGCACAATATCGAATACTTTTAACTAAAATAATAGAGCTATAATCTGAAGATGGAACGAGTTCCGAAACGCGTCAATCCAAAATATGTAAAGTAAGTAAACTACTTAAATTACAACAAGTCACACAGACGGACATAATTATCCTTTTAATCATCTGTGACTTGGATACAAACACAATGAGTTGCAAATATTAACATTTGAGTTCGAAAGCCTAACCTACGCATTATCCGTAGGTAGCTTTTTACTTACTTTTGTATAAATTGCCAGCATCAATCTTAACTTTTTTTTAATTACATTAAATTGTCAAAAAATAACTAATTTTTAAGTTTTTAATTTAAAGAGAGTTTAAATTGTAGTCTACACAAAGGAAGATGTACATCTACTTTAAGAAGATGCCTACACGAAGGAACTATTTTTATATCCTCCTTCGTTCAATCTGTTACATTTCCCACAAAAGTAAATTGATTTAGTCGTCGTTGAGGGTAACTAAAGAGCAAATCGCATTACACATGGTGTTGATACTAATTAAATGACATCTTGAAGGGAAGTAGTAGAGGCACTGTATTCTGTTGTTATTAATTTTAAATCTCTCTGCCGGGGAATGTCTGAACGCGGGTCTTTACTTCATAATTAATTTTGTGTTAAACTCGGAGGAACTCATGTTTGACTCAATGTTATAAATATGGAAAGTATAATTTTACACTTTCGACTATAATATTAATCTATAGATAAAACACATATTTTGTGAAGTGTTGCTTGAAGTAAACTCATATAATTATAAATAATAAAATAAATAAAACAAAAAATTAATTGTCTTTCATAAGTTGGATTGCAGCAGAGCTTTTTCACTCTCTTGTATAAAAAAATATTATGTGATCAAGACTACATTAATAAAATTCAATCCATGAAAAAACACTATTTTAACCGCAACGTCTACACTTACATTCGTCAAAGTACATACTGTACAATTTCTACCGGCATATTCCAGGCGATGATAACCACCTAGGTTTTTCACCTTTAAAAACCAAAAAAAAAAAAATATCTACCGGCATATGACAATTAATAGGTTAAAACACCTATTGTCGCTGGCTCAGGTAACAGTTTGAGCTTTTGCCATAAGACATGCCTAATTTAAAGTTTCTGCCACACATGTGGAACAGCTGCAGGAAAGATGGAATTAAACTCTAAAACCTGTTCCGCCGAAGACAATACATTAATGGTCTGTAGTTAAAGACGAATATGGAACTATAAAACACCTAACCTGTAATTAATTATTCATTGATTTTATTTTAATACTCTAGCTAGCTACTGTAACCGGGTTTGTTCGTTATAATAATCTGATAAAGTAAGGCAAACTTTACGAAACTTTGCAAATCAAAAATATTTGTATAAAAGTACAATTAGTTTTATTACTCCGTCAGTGAACTTTTGTTCTTTTGTTGACGCGTTTCGGGATGTCTGTCCCTTCATCAGAAAATTCCAAGTGGATTGGAGGTTGTCAAAACATTCAGTTGAAAGGCACAAACTCATAAAAAACAAAACACAAACAAAAAACTGTTAGTTACTGCACACCGTATGGCTACCGGATGTCGACTAAAATATTTATAATAAAGTACAATAGCTTTTATTTGTCCGTCAGTGATCTCTTTTGTTTCTTCTTTTGTCGCGTTTCTAGATGTTTATCCCATCATCAAAAAATCTCTCGTAAATTGGAGGTTTGAAAACATTAAGTTAATAAGTAAAAGGCACGAACTCATAAAATACTACACAACTTAATAAAACTCATTACGGAACGTCGATTCAAATATTTATCGCTGTCAATTTTCATCTTAGTTCAGTATTAATGATCAGTAATTTTATCTCAAATATGTTTTCTCTTCTGGAGTATCAATAAAAATACTTCACTAAGCCCATCCTTGGTTTAAACTTTAGTTGGAAAAATGTGCATTCCTTTAATTTCAAAAATAACCTTTCATCTAAGGTTAATTAAACCGGATGAAGATAAGATTATTCTCGCAAAAAATACTTAAAAATGTGATAAAGTCAATTGTCATTGAGTTATTATGTTCAATATCCAAATTGAAGTGTTATAAAGTGTTACAAATGGAAGCTCTTATGTGTTGGAGCATTTATTTAGTTAATTTGTGTATAGTTTATTGCAGTATAGTAGTATGATACGTACGTTTTTGATATTTGAATTCAGTTGGACTTTTAGGAAATACCTTAATATTGATAACCACATGTAGGTCTGTTTGTGATTATGAAAGCGTAAAGCATATATCCTAATAAATAGTTTTTTTTAAATATGTTTGGCAAAATTACTTTTCTCCCGGTAGCTCCTACAAATAGCCAATATAATAACAAGAAAACTACCTTGTTATATACTGTATTAGTATAAATAATGCATTTTAATTTCCCCATTTATCTTTCAAATTTCATTGCGTTTTGTGAGTAAGTTATAACCGAATTAAATTGAATTGATACCATTAAATAACAAGTAAATTTGTGATTATTTACCGTTAAACTATAGGATTAAATGTTTGTGCTGCTAATTATATAATTATTTACAAATCAAGAGATGGAAAAATCCATAAACGTTTGTAATCGGATTGGAAAATAATCCTTCGCTGATCGCAATTGTTAGAAAATCTCTTCGCACCAACAGTTAATTTACAATCAATTGCATTTTCCTTAAATGCTGAGGGTAATGTTTGAAATTCCACCACCGATAAAATAATTCCTCTATGTATCTTTTAATTTGGGTTACAAAAATTTAATAATGACTTAAATTTCTTTATTTTAATTAAATGAACACAATGCATTTTTCAAAAGTTCAGTTTTTTTATCAGAACTGTTTTTATTAAATGTTTAGTATGTTTAGTTATTGCATGGAGTTAAATATGTCACTCCCTCTTATCCATATTGTTTCCCAAAATACAGAAGTACTATGTTTACACGTTTTGAACCTTGGCACAGTTCTTTCATTCAATTTATCACAGATAATTATTAATGATATATTATTTGTGCCGACTTTTTAAGGGAAGCTGTAGGTTACAACTGCTCCTTTCACATTAACGTAACTAATTGTTGAAGGAATTTCTCATCAGATGGAATTCGCTGATTTGTAATTATTTACTGTCCAAACTAAATGGTCGCTCGTCCTAAATCATTGTTTACTTTTGCTGTGCAAGTGTCCTTAATTTATAATATAGAACCTTACGAGTTATTTACCAGAGCAGTCTGGTACCTGTTTGCTTCTGAATTTGATTTGTATGAATATTTACCTTCAAAACTTGAGAAGGAGTAAAAACAAAATTGACAATGGCTTTACTACTGACAGTAGTTAATGCTAGCGACGTCCTAACTAACATCAATCTAAGTATCATTGAACGACCCTTCAATAAAATACAGCTCTCCAGGATAGATAGCTGTATTGTTCGCCAATAGCTCAATGTTACTCGGTTCAATACGATGATCTTAAAACAATAAGAAATGTGTTCCATCAAAATATTTCTTTTTAATTCACTTTATAAATGTATCCAACAAAGAAGTGTGTGTATGTTTATGATTCACAATGAAAACACTTATAATGTTTAACAGTTATTATTTATTAGACATAATTAGTTATAATTATTAAGCAGTAACTATAGGCATGAACATCAGTGGGCCATCTTGAATGTCTCTCTGTCATAGTGTGATAGACCATAGAGTCATGTCTGATGTCTATCTATGCTAGTATAATTACATTTAACTGTATTATATCAACATCTTTCCTCTTCAGATAAAACAAATAAACTTTACAATACAATAAGTAAATAAACATTTTATATAATCAATTTAACTTATTGATTAAGAACTTAAAAGTATAAAACAAACAATAACTCTTATAATTGTTAGTAGAACTTCTTTAACATAAATTACTTTTTTTTAAACATAATTCTATTTTAAATTAAAATAAAATATAAATTCTTTTTAACTATTTCATTCAACACAATACTTCCATGTTGTATAAAATTAAAGACAATTTTTATTTAAGTATACCTAAATACAGTTTACTAAAATATAATAATTTGATCATAATCTATTTTGTTTAATATGTTAACCTTTTAGGATTGTTAACCTGTCGTCCACTTTTGGTAATGTAACCATCCATTTGTTTAATTACATTATTTTCTAAATCTAACATTTCTTCTGAACTATAGTTACTATAATTTACTAAGTCAGTATTGTTTTTCCCATAGAACTAGTATTTTGATTAGGAATAATGCCAATTGGAGAAGGTATAATTAATTTTCTATTTCTTTGATATTTTTGACCTATTTCATCTTTTATTACATAAGACCGTGGAATTGTTTCTTTACTTATAATCTTCCCAGAAGTCCAAGAAGATTCTAAAGATTTTTAAATAACACTTTGTCATTGATATTTAGGTGTGGTAAAGGTTTAGCTGTCTTATTATAATATTTTTGTATAGTCTGTTTTCTGTTTCTTAATGCTAACAAATTTGGTTTGACTAATTTTGACTTAAGATAACTATTATTATGTGGTAACAATGTATTAAGGTTTCGAGAAAACAATAACTGTGCTGGTGAAGGCAAATGAGGTTTTGCAGTGTTTCTATAATACAATAAACATAAATATGGATCTGACTTATCATAATCACATTTTTTAATTATCCCTTTAGCTATTTTAACAGCTGATTCAGCTGAGCCATTTGATTGTGAATGGCTTATTATTACATGATCGTATTCATAATCAGTTACAATTTTTTTAAATTCTTTAGCAGTAAATTGAGATCCTGCATCAGTAACCAATGTTTGAGGAATACCATGCCTTGCAAAAATTTATTTAAACTTATTTATTACAGATTTACTTGTAATATCAGGTAATGAGACAAGTTCTATATATTTAGAATAGTAGTCCATTACGACTAAATAGTGAACATTTTTATATTCAAATATATCAGCTGATAGTTTACTCCATGGCATTTCTGGTATGTCATGAAACAAAATTTGTTCTTTACTATTAGATGGTTTGTGCACGGCACAAGTTACACAATTATTAACCATATGTTTTATGTTTGAATGGATACCCGGCCAATAGAGAACATTTCTAGCTCTAAGTTCACATGTTTGTACACCAACATGACCTTCATGCAATCTTGACAACATTTCTTTTTGCTAATTTTTTGGAACCACAATGCTTTCATTTTTGAAAATAAGGTCAGAAATTTTAGTAACCTTATATTCCAAAATGGTTTTACTAAATTTTTATGTTTTCTCTTTTGTCCGGCCATCTCTTTATTACATAGTTTTTAACCTTAAGTAAACATGTATCATTATTTGTTTCTTTCTTAAACAATTCTATTTTTTTAACAGAAATGGGTAAATTTTGTTTAAATACATTTATTTGACATATTATATCTTCATCTAAGATATCTATTTCTTCTAAGTTATTTACAGGTAAAGATGCTCTTGATAAAGTATCTGCTATGAACATTAATTTACCTTGTTTATATTTTACTTCTAAATCATATCTTTGTACTTTAAGTAGCATACGCTGTAATCTTAAAGGGGCAGCACTTAAAGGCTTCCTAAACAGACTTTCTAAAGGTTTATGATCTGTCTCGACAAGAACTTTTCTACCAAATATATATTGATAAAATCTTGTACATCCAAATACTATTCCTAACATTTCTTTTTCTATTTGACTATAATTTGCCTGTGTATCAGTTAAAGATCTAGAGGCATAGCAAATAAGTTGATTTTCTGACATTAACACAGCTCCTAGACCAGTTGAAGAGCAATCTACAGAAACAGTTAATTCTTTTTTAGGATTATAGTAAGTTAGAACAGGTGAATTTGTTGTTATTTCTTTTAGTTTATCAAAAGCTATTTGATTTACACTATCCCATTGAAATAGTACATTTTTTCTAAGTAACATTCTTAATGGTGCAGTAATGCTAAAATAATTTGGAATAAACTTAGAGAGGTAATTTGTTATGCCTAGAAATCTTTCTAACTCCTTTCTATTGGTAGGAGAAGGCATTTTTTGTATGACTAAAATTTTAGTATTATCTGGTGAAATACCATTTTTAGAAAATTCATGACCTAAAAATTTATTTGTAGAAACACCAAAGCTACATTTAGACAAATTGAATTTAATACCATTATCATTTGCTATTTTCAACACCTGTTTTAATCTTTCATCATGTATTTGTTTATTAGGCGCATAAATGCAAACATCATCCATATAGTTTACAACACCATTATACTTGATAACATTTCTGAAAATTTTGCATGAAATATTTCAGGAGCGCTACTTATGCCATATGGTAACCTACAAAATCTATAGCGACCATAGGGTGTGTTAAAAGTACATAGTTTACTTTCATCTAGTTTTAGCATACAAAATGCTCTACTTGTATCTAGTACAGAGAAAATCTTAGCATCAGTAAATTTAGAATATAATTCTTCTTAAGTAGGCAATTGACAATGGGGTCTTTTAATATATTTATTTAAATTACGTGGATCTAGACAAACTCTAAGCCCTGAATTCTTTTTATTTATTAGAACCATACTATTGACCCATTCTGTAGGTTCTGATACTTTACATACAATACCTAGAGATTCAATTTTATTTAATTCCTGTTTTAAAGGCTGCAACAAACCAAAAGGAACTCTTCTGGTTGGTTCTATTTTGGGCTCAAAATGTTCCATTAATTCTAAATGAACAATTCCTGGAATATCTCCTAATTGATTATCAAACAAATGTTTATATTCATTTACTATCTCTTGTTGATTATCATTTAGGCCTATACTATTGACATTTACTGTGCGTTCAATCAAACCTAAGCTACAACATGTTTCTATTCCTAAAATAGGAGAACACTCTGCATTTACTATTATAAAAGAAATAGAATAAGTTTTACCATTATAACTCTAAATCACATTTTCCTGCGACATTAACTTTTCTCCAGTAAAAGACGTTATATTGAGTAATACTTTTTTAATCAGTGTATTAGGCAACCCTAGATTTTTAAATTGTGAAATAGAAAGCAAATTAGTTTGTGCTCCTGTATCCAGTTTAAAATTAATCTTTTGGTTACGAATTATTAATGTTTCTATCCATTCATTAGGATCTTTGTAACCTTTTTGTACTGTTTCTATTTTAATATTTTCTATATCTAGGCCTACATCCATTTCCTCTTCACTAATACTAACACAATTTATTTTATTAGAAGTAAATTTACTTGTTAAACAATGAGAAGAGTAATGGTTTTTCTTTTTACATCTATAACATGACACACCATATGCTGGACAGTTATTAATTTCATAGTTTTTACCACAATTTCTACAATTATTTATAAACTTATTTTTCTTTTGTAAATTATGTCTATTATTGACATTTTTCACATGTTGTGGAGAATAACTTGACAAAAACTTAGATTGTGTACCTACTTTTGGCTTTGCACTAGGCTTAGGCCTACCTAACCTAACTTGCGATATTTCTGCACTTGTATTATCTAGTTCTTTCACTTGTAGGACTGATAGTTCAGCTGCTTTACATATAGTAATAGCTTTGTCTAAAGTAAGTTCAGATTCACGTAATAATCTTTCTTTAAGATGTTGGTTTTTGGAATGTAAACCACAAATTAAAAGATCGCGCACCAATTCTTCTCTAAGGGCACCGAATTCACACTCTAAACTTTTATTGACTAAGTCTGTATAGAATGAGTCTATATTTTCACCTATTCCTTGTTTACGCATAAGAAATGTATGTCTTACAATTGTTAGATTTGTTTTAGGAGAAAAGTAATTATCAAATTTTCCCAGAATAATATCATATTTCTTTAGTTCACTTGTGGTTGTTATATCCTTTGAGACCAGTTTTTCCAATTTCCTTCTAGGTTAAGAGGTCCTATTTGTGAAGAAATTCCAAAACTTTGTGAAGACATTTTAATTTTATGCCAATTTATAATTTTCATGTCCCATATAAAGTTGAATTTATTTTCTTAAAAGTGTCTTAAAAACTTACGTGTATTTTCAGCATACTTTAACGACCACATTGTTAATAATTTTCAAACACTAATAATAACTTTACTTACAGCTTTAGCATTTGCTAAATTTATCATCCCGATTCTGACACCATGTTTATGATTCACAATGAAAACACTTATAATGTTTTACAGTTATTATTTATTAGACATAATTAGTTATAATTATTAAGCAGTAACTATAGGCATGAACATCAGTGGCCATCTTGAATGTCTCTCTGTCATAGTGTGATAGACCATAGACATGTCTGATGTCTATCTATGCTAGTATAGTTACATTTAACTATATTATATCAACAGTGTAATTGTTCATGATTAAACGAAAAATCGTATTTTAGCCACCACCGTAAAAGTGGATAGAGATAATAAAATACTCGAAGTGTAAAAATTTCTCAAACACCTTTTATCTGATGAAAAATTCCCATTTCCAATTTAAGATTTTTGTATCATCAGAATTCAGAAATTTGGGGAAGGACATGAGATAGTCTGAAAACCTAATCTTGTGTGGTACCTAACATTTTTGCTCTTTTGTTGCTGAAACACTAGATACTTTTGGTTTTATTTTTAAGTCGATACCTTGGTCTTAAGATGCAACACCCCAAATTTGAGACTTGTTTGGCCAATATCTTGAAATAAAAACAGTTAGGCTATTTCAAAATGCCTTTCCCTAACATTGTTCTTGCACATATATCTTAAACCATTATGAAAAACTCAACTCAAACATTTTGAGATCCGAACGTGAAATTGTTTGAAGATATTTTTATCAGGTTCTCCATGGCCGATAACTGCAAAACACTATAGCATAAGTTGTGGGTTCATCAGTTTTCCAGCTGCACATAATAGACGGGTATTCTGGGTCGCAGGTATTACTTAAGTTTGTTCTGCAGTATCTTATTATGTAACTATCATCTGAATTTTATGATGGCACATTAAGATGATACCATAAAAATAAAAGCTTGGTCCCTATATTGTTGTTTATAATCATCTTGTTTTAAAGTGAGAGTGAAGTATAATATCTTAATATAGTAGAGCGTCGAAAATCCGAACTAATTGGGACCGAGGGGGATTCGGATTATCAATTTGTTCGGATTTTTGAAAACAACCAAGAAAATGCCATTTATGCCCTTTAATCGATTACAGTTTTTAAACAGTACAAGCAGTAATGTAATCACAATACAGTATGCAAGACTACTTACATAATATTATGATTTAGAAGAACCTGCACGTACACAGTAGGGCCAACATGATTACACTTATAACTCTCAATTGCAGAACTGTACATAATTAAAAGTTTACTTGTACCTTATAGTTAACACAAACGAAAAATAAAAAAAATACTGTACAGTACACTACTGTATGTACGACACACTGTTACAATGATTACACAACGAGAAATAAATGAACTTTCTGTATGTTTACTGCTAGCGGTAAAGCAGCTTATTAGCGTGACAGTGAAAATACTGACAGCAAGTCTGCTGTGAGGGCGTGTGAGAGCAGGTATTAAGAAGTGTTTAAAAAGGAGATAATAATGTCAAACTGCGTTGAAGATTTTTGTGACATTATTAACGACGCAATAATTGGAATTAGCTAAAACGAAAACGATATGTTTGCAGGGGCTGCCTCAGAACGCGTTCGGATTTTTGACGTTTCGGATTATTGACGTTCGGATTATCGACGCTCTACTGTATGGCCGGATATTAGTCACTGTTGCTACAATAACTTTCCCTCTTTGCGGCCATCTTATAATCTCAAATGCAAATAGCATATGTTTTTCAAAACGCATAAATGTCGTCACAATAAGTAATTAATAGTTTTAAATATTCTTATTGTAATTATATATATACAAATTGTAAATAATTGATTTACTAAAGCGCTTTATGATTCCGAAATTGTTCTATATCCATTTATCAATTTTAAGCTGCCTATGTAAATTAGAATAGAAAATAAATAATCGGCAACATTTAAATTATTTTTATATAGTTATAAAAATGTATTTCTTCCGCTATCGTCTTACAATCGTTTTAATATCTTTATAAAAGTGAATATAATCAACGCAAAAATAACAAGTTATTACAATAAAAATTATCGACGCTTAGTTATTAATGTAAACAATTAAAAAATGTGTTCTCGCTTTGTTCATAGAATAAAGTATCTAGTTCGTGATAGACTTATATTTTTGGAATGGATTGTTAGGGTCTTTGAAATTTATTTAGAGAAACGGCTCGTGAGATGTTATAAGCCTGTTTATTTAAACATATTATCACTAGGGAAATACTTGACTTGAATGAGGATTACCTTATAAGATAATCCTTCAAGAATATATTTAATTCTTGTTTTTGTGATAAGCGTTTGAAATGGACAAATCTATTCTGTAATCAAACACCTTCCTATGGCAATATATATCACTCGTATCGAAAATTAATTTCGTACATTTTGATGATATATTTGTCTGACTAAAATATCAACGTCTTTGTATTTTCATTTCAGTGATTTCATAAATAAACAATACTACCAATCATCGTATTGTCAATCTCTGTAACTAATATTTTCTCCAAGAGATGTCTAATAATTTTACAATTAATTGTCGTATCGTAAAATAAGTATTGTCGTAGTAAATATTTGACCGAGAAAATACATTTATAAATAATGTAATTATCTGATCTTTTACTTCATTTATTATCAATGGAATCTACTATAATTTTACAGTTTTAAAACTTTTCGGAATCTGTTGTGCACACAGTTTTTAGACCGTTCTCACAACTTCTAAAATATTTTCATTTGTATATATTTTTTAAACTGCAGAAAACATTTTACAATAGATGGTGTGTATATTTTGTACGAGATGAAGCCCACACAAGTTATATACATCAGTTGATTTATGTGATCAGCTGTTTCAATTTACTATAGTTAAAACAAAAATATGTTTTGAGAGATAAACAGATTTCTTTTTTCTAAATTAATAGTTATCTTTTTAAATTAGTCAAAAAGTAACAAAGTTTGAACTATATTGACATGTATTTTTTTACGAATAGATAAACATTTTGATCAGCTGACAAGTAAGTTGAAGTACATTACACAGATTTTATTAGGTAGAAATGGATCATAGAACGAAATAAAAGAGGAGTTACGAAGGACATTAATATGCCTTTAGTTTTAGGCTATTGATTTTGCTCACATTACGTCTGCCAAAAGACCAGGGATGTTTGAAAACCAAGAGTGAGATTAGAATCGTCATACTTTATAAAGTAGCTTGAATAGTTTAAACCGAGGCATTGTAACGGAGGCCCTATAGGCTCTGTCACTAGATCTTCGCCAGAATTGATAAAGGCATTACAATGAAATTTCAGCTATGATTTTGGAGAGCCAGAGTTAACAATTAAATATAATTATGTTTCTGTCGTGTGTGATCTCGTTTGCAAGAACTTTATTGAAGGATAGAAACTATTTTGTTTTTGTAATTTGTAGTTTTCAAGATATTCCCGAAAGTGTTGCTCATAACCCTCCCCATCTACTCCAACAGTACTGCTCAGCTACAACCTTTTTACAACATTAGATATGTTGGAGGCTTGGTGTTACTATATATTTTACAGGAAAACTAGAGCTGATCCAATTTTCTTTATGATGAAAAATGGGATTTTCCAAAGCGCAATATTGGATTACTTAGA